>JACCGJ010017675.1:0-124466 GCA_013407085.1 Atriophallophorus winterbourni
ATGGTAGAGCGCAATGCCAGATCACCTCTCCCTGAATATTGACGAGATAATCAAAATAAGCTCAAGTGGGTTTAAAGACGCACTCGTTAAACATTTTGGAGGAAACAAGTTAAAGCGATAGTCAGTGCGTGCCTAGGGGCATTTCGAAGAATTCTGTTGCCCATAAAAGTAAAAGAACAAGGAAAGATGGATTTTCCGTAATGAACGCCCCAATAGGCTAGATAGCGAATACAAGGATACATAATAAACTGAACTTTGATTTGGGTGTCGAAATCTTCAACAGTTAGTAAGTAGATGCTCACACGTTGCCTGGATGTGCAATCGTGCAGCCTTTCTGTGATGTGCGGCAAATATCGCGCTAACTTGACTGACCAACGGTAGTGAGCTGCATGTTGAAACACGCTGGAGTCTCATTATCCTTATATCCGCCTAGGCCTGGGCAACCTGACGTTCGGCTCTGCCTGGATCAGGCTTGTGCTTTCATACCATACCAAGCCACACGTTGCAAAGGCTACTTTCACACGGTATACACTACCTAACGTGAGAAATGAATCTTAGATTTTTGTCTGTTTCACTAGTGTCGATACCGCTTAAGCGGCAGTGAGAGACCACGAACAAATGACGATTGATTTCGATTACACTGAACTGTACAAAACATAACTAAATATGAACTGACAAGGCGGAATACTCTGTGGCGATCGCTTTTCGTTCATACACCCCACTAGAAAGTAACATCGTGGCATTCAAACACGGAATAAAGCTAACAGTGATCTTTTGAGATTTGATTTTTCGTAAATATTGATCTTCACGTATTCAACGACGTTTAGCCCAACAGGAACTATATACATTTTTTGTGCAAATAAGGAACACGAAAACTCGGAATAAATGATATAATGTAAAATTAACACGAACACATACAATATTTGAAGTGGACCTGTGATAACGAAACATCGGTCTATATGCGATGTAATATTACAGCCAGGACTCAGAAAAGTTCATTACTATTGGGTGCTTGATTCATTCAGCGAAGTAGGAAGAAATTCTATTGGTTTTTGATTAAACTTATGATACATAAAACAAATTATTATCGAAACGTAAATGAAAACGTATATGGATCCACAGGCGATGCGCTTGTCTCGCCGAAATTCCATTGCCGTTTTGTGTTGTTGCGGGTCAGCACGTTGAACCCACGAATCATGCAACGTGCGGTTATATTGTTTCACGTAAAACGCGTTGAAATTGCGAGTACTTGTATCACGGAGAAAATCGGAGTTGACTTCTGTTGATTCATCAGGTTTACGAAGAGAAGTAGCACCAGTCATTAAACCCTGATCATAATCCTTTCGTTTCAATGGGTTACCCAAGATTTCATAAGCACGAGCTAGCTCTTGAAATTTGCTTCGGGCTTCCGGGTCATTAGTGACGTCGGGATGATACAATTTCGACAGGCGATAAAACGCATTCTTTATCTCTTGGTGCGTACAATTTTCATCAACGCCAAAGACTTTGTAGAGCGAATCGGACGCGAATGGTGCGCATTGTATACGAGTAATCAGGGCGAAATTCAGAAGCTTGCTTGTGCGATGCAAACGATTAAACGAAGGAAACAACTGGAAGAGAAATAATGAAAATGAAAAATATTACCATAATGGCGGAGCTCAAATGTATCCGCTTCGAAACTTCACCAAAAATGGATACTGAAACAAATCGAGAGAAGATAGAGTACGATTAAAAAAGTTTTAGAGTAATGGTAAGTCACATTTAATTAATTAATGGCCACAACAATCAGAAAGGATACAAGTTCGCTAGCATAAAACACTAATCAAATAAGACGATGAACACGTCTAGTTTCGTTACGAACGAGTTTTATAATGGTGAAATGAAGCAGCATTTTCATTTCAGCGTTACATTTTAAACATAATTTTGATTGGCAATTTTATTCTCTGACTGAGATTTGCTAAAGTCAGGAGAAGACTATCTTTATAGCAAAAGTAATGGTGTACATAGTTCTAAAATAATTATAGCCGGAGTGATTTTGACGATAAGCAACTATTTCTAAAATTGGGTTAGCGGAACGCGTCTCATATAGCATCTGACAACCAAGTACAGGTACTGGCTTCCATGCAGGGTTCTGTGTGATATGGCGGACCTGCATCTACTGACAAAGAAAGCGGCGAAGGTGGGTGACTAGCGACTTAAAACGAGTTTGCTTCGTGTATGTTTCGCTCGTAAGTCCCTAGGCGGTCAATCTACGAAAAGGAAAACCCATCTCAAACCGCCACTGCCTTGTAGTATATCCATTCATGGTAAAGGCTGTAGGAACCAACTTAAAGGAAAAAACCGGCATCAGATTCCCGTTGGACAGGCAATCTAGAAAACTGAAAATCCTGATTCCAACCACTCGATGCTTTACGGGTTACGGGAAAGGCATCCGAAAAAAACCGATGCAAAATATAGAGCGAAATCCCTTAGCTAGTTGGCGGAGCGCTATTTTATATCAACTTACTGTTGCCTTCTCTGTTACACCTTGGTATGCAAAGGCCAGAAAGGTGTACTCGAACAAACGCTAAGTCGTGCTGGGGACATCACTTGTATACTATACCAAGGAAATCTCATGAATATATATCAAACCTGCTCTTAGCTCTTTTCTAACAGCGAATCACATCACATCTTAATTCCTACCCACTGAATGTCTTTCGCGCTGCACTGTAGGTTCCATCTTGGGACCGAAAAAAGATATGCAACAGAAACGGATCAAATTTTTGTTCGTCCAAAGCTGTGACTTCGCCTGGTAAGCCACCAAAAATTAATAGAAGGGGCTAAAACTTGAAGTAAAAATGAATGTTGACCGTTGGTGTAATGCGATTTTTCAGTTAAAAGGCGCCCTTTGGCGGATTCCTGATATCAGTCTTAAAATAGTTGTTTACCAAGCGTTGGAAGGTGTTACAATGACGATAAAATTCTGCAACGATTGTGAATTGTTGGAGTATATTCTCAATAAATAAGTCAAGAGTTTATCTATGGACCGTGAAGATATGTGGCTGATAACACTCAGTGTGATGGCTAAAGAAAGAAACCAGTGGCGAGAATCCTGCTGTGCTTGTGTTCCCGTTTATCAGTGACCCTCTTTCTTTTTTTATTCCTAAAAAAGACAAAAAAAGTTCAAAAACAGCATGTGTAAACAGACAAGAAACCACCCTTTTCTCATCATGTACCCTCTTCATGGTATACTTGTTGGCCCATCGTCTGTAAAGACTTGTGTAATAATAATTATTATTATCTATGGTTGCGAAGCCCAGTAGATTCGAGCAGGAAATTTGTAGCATTTATTTTCGATACCAATTGTCCGCAAAATTCGCTCTCTTTTGGTAGTAGCGTCTTTTTGTTAGTGTAGAAGTTAGACCTTGAGTATTATACTCAAAGGGCTTAAATAAAACTTGTTTGCTCGTTTGCGGTGGCTAGTGCATCTTTCAGCAATCAATGGCTATAAGGAAATTCGTGGTACAGGAATGCCCTCTACGAAATCCATGTTGTTCCACAGTGATAAAATTTGAACTTTTTACAAAAGCCATAATTTCGTCTGCAACAGTCACCTCCATTACCTTATAAAGCACTCGTAGGAGAGTGACTGGAGGGTAATTTGCGGGATCACTGCGAGTGATGATACTTTCTTTACGACCAGTAGAGATGTCAGATGTGTTCATCCATCTTTGGAAATATACCGCAAGCGGTTTGCAAAGTTGCTCAGCAACTGTTTTCGGTGTGATAGTGTAGATACTTAGTGAGAAGTTCAGTCGAGGTTGCATGAGTTTTTCACGTACTCTGTTAGCAGAAAACATAACGCAAGAGATCTGCGGTGCTGGGGTCAAAAACATTGGGAAACTTGAAGAGGGATTTTGGAAAATTGTCATGTAATGTGATCTCAAAACCGGTAGTGCGCTGCGTGCGCTAACACGCTGGAATCTCACTACCATCTCTATTCTCTGTTTCCTTTCTCATATCTGTCTAGGCCTGGGCAACCTGACAGTATCTTCGCCCACGTGCAGTCTCTGACTGTGCAGCACTTTGCATGAATCAGGCTTGTGCTTTCATACATACATACATACATACATACATGCATACATACATACATACATACATACATACATACATACATACATACATACATGGCATGGTATGAACGCACAAGCCTGATACAGGCAAAGTGCCGCACAATCAGAGACTGCACGTGGCCTAAGATGCTGTCAGGTTGCCGAGGCCTAGACAGATATGAAGGGGGACATAGAAATGGTAGTGAGACTCCAGCGTGTTTCAGCATGTTTTAGCACGATGTTAGCCGCACAGCACAGAAATGCATACAATGCGTGCGCAAATAAGCTATCCGTAATAACGCTCTCGATTTTACTATTGATATACAATATGCATGTGTATGAAAACTGTTATAGACGACACAAATATGTTCGATTTACACCAGAACACTTAATACATATCCTGATTGATTGTTTACATTTTATTCGTGGTTGGAGTGGTCGATAGGCGAAGTGCTTGCTCAAATCACGTCATATTTTCCAATAGATTTATCCGCCCCGGTTCTGTCTTTTCAGCCTACCTGATGCACAAAAGTAAAGTAAAAAATAAGCCTGGAATCAGGCAAGATACCACAAAGTCATAGACTGATCTGGCTTAGGCGGATATAAAAGGAAAATAGCAATGAGAATCCAGTGTGTTTGCCCATACAATTCAGTACCGGTGGTAAATCTATTGGCACTATTAACTGCATAGTATAGTACTGCACGATTGCAAACCTGTGGGTCAGCATTGTACGTCTGTGCAGCAAGATTGCACACTCATACAATGAGAAAGTTGAGGTAATTATAGAACCACGCAAAACTGGTTGATCTAAGAAGACAATGAAGCATTTGACGGATTATCGTATACTGAATAAGACATTAGTTGGGCACAGTTATACTCACGATGTCCACAATTTCACCCGTTTCCAAGTGATCACCAATCGACGCTGTCGAAGACTTCCGCGGAGTATATGAGGACTATGTACACTGGTGACTACCACCCAATGGATTGCTCACTAGAGAACAGTGAAATAGTCTAAATCATCTGACCTGGTTAAATCCTACATGCCCAAATCTCAGTCTTTCATCTAAGTTAGAAGCGGCTAATCCACCCGTGGAGCCAGCAGCACAAAAGTAAAAGTAAAGTATTAGTTAGCTACTCACGAATAGACGCTACGGTCTGCCATTGCTATCTTCATTTCTAATACGAGTCTAGGCCTGGGTAACCAGACAGTATCTTAACCTTGCCAGCACTAACTTCCGCCATTCGAAGCGCCACTGCTCCACTTGGAGATCTCCATCGGCGGCCTTGTTCACGCAAATTGACAATATTGCTATCAGCTACTCCTGTCGAGGGAGTGTGCAAGATTGCCGCTCCTACTGGGGCACCTGTCTAGAGTCCGATCATGTGTTAGTCTGTGCTAAGCTCTCGATGCGTTTTGGTGGGAAACGTAGAAATGTTGCAAGGCAGTTGAATGTTGCTAGGCTTAACGATCTCCCGGTTCTCCGAGGGTTTCAGGCCAATTTGAGTCTGCATCTGTCTACAGTTCCCCAAAATAGTATCGATGACCAATGAGTGGGATTCAAACCTCCTTGGAAACAGCCGCGTTGGATAGTTGTGGGTTGACTTCCCGTGTAGCTCAGCACTGGGTTTCTGCGAATTCTCTCCAATTAATGGACCAACGTCGGTTGCTTTCTGCTGATAGCATACATGATGCGTCACGAAGGCTTAGTAAACGTAAACTGGTTGCCAGTTTGAGAACCGACAGGGAAAGTTGGTGGAGTTCTAAGGCTACGGAAATGGAATCTGCGGCAGCTGTAGGCAATTTCAGAAAATTGTTCCAACTCATCAGAACAACTGGAAGCGGGCGACCAGGCATCAGTGAGTTGATACGTGAAGCAGATGGTTTGCCAGTTTTTAATATGCACAGACGCATGGAGCGATGGGCAGAACATTTTGAAGCACAGTTTAACTGGCCTTCTGCACCCACTGATTTCGAGAATGCGGAACACTGTACCCCATGGTCGATTTCTCTTGAGGCTCCGACTCAATCAGAGATTTACAGTGTAGTCCGGAGCCTTAAGAGCCATCGGGCATCAGGTGCTGATGCCTTGCTTCCGTCATTGTTCAAAGATGGCGGTTTCGCTTTAGTTCGCGAACTTCAAGCGCTGTTCGCCAACATATGGGCTGAGGAACGCGTTCCGATCCCTTGGAGAGAATCAATAATTGCTCCTATTTTCAAAAAGGGACGGCGCGATTCCTGTGAAAATCATCGGGGTATCAGTCTCATTTTCAGTAGCTCCTAAAATACTGGCGTCCATTCTGCTTCACCGATTGAGTACCAAACGGGAAGAGCAAATCCGTGAGGAGCAAACTGGGTTTCGTGCCGGCCGAGGGTGCATAGATCACATTTTCACACTTCGTCAGTTACTGGAGCAACGCCACACTTTTCGTAAACCAACTATCGTGGTATTCCTTGACATCCGAGCGGCATTCGATTCAATCGATCGTGAAAGTCTTTGGAACTGTCTACTGAGACATGGAGTGCCCGAGAAGTATGTTTGGATCTTGAAAGCATTATATTGCCAAACTTCGGGCAGGGTTCGAGCGTAGGACAATTGTCGTCCTCGTTCAATATCCAGCGGGGTGCGGCAGGGCTGCCCTATCTCGCCGTTCCTTTTTAACTTCGCGATCGACGATGTCCTGAGAAAAGCTTTAGCTGGCCTGGTGGGCACAGGTGTTGAACTTCTGGCGGGTGAGCGAGCGACCGATCTAGAGTATGCCGATGACATCGCACTTCTGGGAGATGACCCTCATATAATGCAACAAGCCCTGGACCGCCTGGCACTTGAAGCTTCAAGGTAGGGCATGTGCTTTGCGCCTAACAAGTGTAAAACACTTACTCAGGATTGGAGCGGTTCTATTCCAAACCTAACTGTGTGCGATGTCAATCTTGAATTGGTCGACAGCTTTGTTTACCTTGGCAGTTGTATCTCCACTGGAGGTTGTGTCGAGGACGAGATCTCACATCGTGTTCGCAAAGCGGGTGCAGCGTTTGCTAACCTTCGCCACCTGTGGCTCCGACGCGATGTTTCACTCCACACTAAAGGCCGAGTGTACAACGCAGTGGTGCGTGTTACACTCTTTTATGGCTGCGAAACCTGGTCTATACGAGCGGAAGATGTCCGTCGGCTTTCTGTTTTTGATACCCGTTGCCTGCGTAGAATTGCTCGCATTCGGTGGCAGCATCGTGTTACAAATATAGATGTCTGCAAGCGGGTGTTAGAAACCGGTGGCCACGGACTGAGAGAAATGCTGATGCTTGCTCGCTTGCGATGGTTGGGAAATGTTTTAAGAATGCCTACTCACCGTTTACCGTACCGCGCCTTATTCGCAGAGCCTGACAGAAGCTGGAAGAAAAGATCGGGTGGCCAGTCCATGACGTGGCGCGTTGGGATGAAGAAACTCACCGTAGCGCTAGGCTCAGTTGGGCGTATTCGTTTGCCTGGGTGGGGTCCAAAAGCTCCACCTAATAGTTGGCTGGAAACATTACGCGATATGGCTACAAACCGAAGTCAGTGGCGCCAGTGTATTTTATTATGTGTGTCATAATTTTTTATTCGGTATTATTTTACATTAAAAAAACAAAAAAACAAAACAAAAAAACCCAAAAAATCGCATGCAGTGAAACTACAAAAACAAGCTGCTTTTTGTGCATTTGCTTTTGCGTATTCCGCTTGCCTGCTTTCCCTTTTCCACGCGCTTGCTTATCTGCTTTTCCTGCTTCATATTGCTTGGCACTTTGTCGGGCTCCAGACTTGTGCTTCATGATGATGATGATGAAACGCGTAGTGGTGCTGAATGCATTGAAAGACTATCATGCGCCCTTACCCTCCCTATCGAGTGTGCGTATAGGTCCTTTAGGATAGCGACGTAATTCGATGGGATTCCATTGCAAAGTAAGCAGTTCCATAGGGCGGATCTGTCAACCGAGTCAAATGCGGCTCTGATATCCAGAAACACGACAATGGTGCAATGGGCAAGTGGAATATACAAAAGCAAAAAGCAGCTTGTTTTTGTAGATTCACTGAATGCGATTTTGTGAATATTTTGGGTTTTTATCGAATATTTTTTTGTCACCCGTTGCTTGCGTAGGATTGCTCTCATTCGGTAACAGAATCACGTTACAATTATAAATGTCTGCAAGCGAGTGATAGGACCAAGAAGCCATGAACTGAAAGAAATAATGATGCTTGCACGTTTACGATGGTTGGCACACGGTTTAAGAATGCCTCGTTACCGTTTACCATGCCGCGCCTTGTTCCCAGAGTTTGGTAGAAGCTTGGATAAACGATCGGATGGCCAGTCATGACGTGGCGCGTTGGGATGACGAAACTCACCGTAGCGCTACGCTCGGTGGGTAGTATTCGTTTGTCTCGGTGGGGTTCAAATGCTCCACTGAATAGTTGGCTGGAAACCTTGCGAGATATGTCTGCAAACCGAATCCTCGTGTTTCATGTTGATGATGATTATAACCTCGCGAGATTCTTTATTGACACGAACCCAAGCCCTAGTCGAATTGTATATGCATTTGATCAAGGGACCCCATCTAATATCATAATGCACAATGAAGTCGACGTGGAAAGCGATGAAACACACTATCGTTTGCTACCGATGTTGCACACGGTTCTTTCGAATACTACACAAGATGCAGATTTGGTCTACTCATCTCATCCCAGGCGGAACTACCTTAGTTTAAGTTTATACGGTTGACAACTAATTTAAAAGTATCGTGACAAGTAACTCAGCTGGAGTGCTGATAACGTTTATTCTGCTGTAATTTGAGTACAAATATTTATTTCCACGTTTAGGCAGCTGTAGGATAACATACATATCCCAGTCTGATGGAAAAATTTCAGCCTCCCATATAAAACAAAACAGTTGGGGCAGTCGAGATATTAACGCGTCTACGCAGGCCTTAAATGCTTAACAAAACTCGTATTTTCCTGAAAATTTTCCGTTTTTCATCCGTTGTAGGACACGCAAAATCTATTTGCCCTTCGCATGGAACCAAATCGTGTTTTACAATTTATACTTAGAATTTCACCGCATCAAAAATCAACTCGCGAATAACACGCACTTCCTTATTGTAATAGGCTAACACCTTAGTGTTAAAGTTTATAGGTGAAAATCCGAAAGAGACCTTTGTTTTAATTCCACTTTACCATCGACAGGTAGAGCAACTGGTTAACTTTTCATATGAATAATTGTCTTTTGAGAAATTGACATAGTTTCGTGTGAAAACGATGACGAGATTCACTTGCGCCATCCACCAAGTCTAACGTACGGTTGTGAAACGTAACCTAGGAAAGAACGATTTTCGGAAACTTGGGGAATATTAAACGTCCTCTGTTTTTATAGAAAATTAAAAAGAAAGGTTCGCTAACGAGGCTGTTCGCGATCGTTACATCAATATTCCTTATACATACATAAACGATGTTGTCATTCCAATTTGACTTACTACCGGCAATCAGCTGCATGCGACAACACGCTTGAGTCTCATCACCACCCTCCAGTTAGATTTGCTATCATATTTCAGGCATCGTACGCTCAGTTCTGAGAGAATTGCGGTATACAATAACTTATCAGACCGAGGCTGTGACAAGGATACTCAAGCTAATATTTGTTTAATTTTACAATGGTGGTGTGTAACGCATATATACTAACGCACGACGTTCGGATCTGATGGACTTTTGACTTTAGATCATTAAGCCGACTTGTTTGTATGTTGTGCGTGTTTGTGAAAATACTCTTGCTGAATCATCTTTTCCTTTCTAATGGTTCGTACATAATTAATCATATTACGTATATATGTAATGTATGACACCAAGGCAATAGGCCCGTGCTTACTCCAATAGATTTCATAGCTTTCTAAGCCCCTATGGTGCTGCATTGCTTTCAATCAATGTACCGCTGTTTGTTGATTAGAAATTCTGTTTTGTTGTATAACATCGAACAAATTAACGTGACCGAATTCGGACATAATATCAAAAATCACAAAATGGCACGATGTGCAATTGTGCAGTATTTCTGTACTGCGCACCATGCTAAACTGATTTGTCAAAGGTACTAAACTGCAAGCTGAAACACGTTGGAGTCTTAGTGTTGTTTCCCCGATTTCTATATCTGTCTAAGCCTGGGTAACCTAACGGTATCTTATCTGATGCACAACCACTGACTGTATGCCACTTTACATGGATCCAGCTTTGTGATTTCATACATATATACATTGAGTTGGAGACACTTAAAACCACTATTACTATTCTCAAAATCCCGTAGCTTTATAACTAATCCTCTACTTTTCCGCACGGATGTGCTCTCACACTGATGTGCAATCGTGCAGAATTTCTGTGCTGTGCGGCTAACATCGTGCTAAATTATTTGGCCAACGGTAGTGAGCTGCATGCTGAAACATGCTGTAGTCTCACAACCATTTCTATTCCCCCTCTGTCTAGGCCTGGGCAACCTGACAGTATCTTAGCACACGTGCAGTCTCTGACTGTGCGGCACTTGGCCTGGATCAGGCTTGTGCTTTCATACCATCATGCCACTCCTCTACTTTTCCAGGTACTAAGTTTTCTTGGCTAAATGGCAATCGAGAATAAGTTCTTGCTACCGATGTAATAATGGTACGAACCATGATGCATGTTTTTGAACACTCGTGATAATTATGTATAAGTTATTATATAGAACGATTATAGCCATCGATTAGCTTGTTACCTTTTGACCGCCGATAAAATTCCTGTATCGAATCGCGCATGCCTCCGTATATTTGCGACATCGTGAAATATTTAATTTTTTCTTCAAACTTGTTCTTGCGCTTTGTTCACAGGTATGCAGTTTGCCGAACAAAGATCTACCAAATAAGTCACCGTGTCTCCTACACTATCGATTGAATTATTTTGTCAGTTTGTACGCTTTCCTATGTGCATAACTCGTTTTTTGTACCGATGAACAGCTTTTTACTTGCTGCATAAATACCTGACCCAAGATCGAGTCTCGTTTCCAAGCACAACAATGTTAAACTTGTTATAATAATGTATGTATGAAGACACAAGCCTGATCCAGGCAAAGTGCCGTACAGTCAGTGACTGCACGAGGGCTAAGATACTGTCGGGTTGCCCAGGACTAGACAAATGTGAGAAAGAAAATATAATGTATTGCGGTGATCTTATCCACGACAGGTTTCTGGCTGTTTGACTTCGTCAGGTAGTGTCCGTAAAATTAGGTTTAGTCGGCATTTATGTAAATTTCGACACATCATGGGCTACTAAGTTTCTGCCTTCGTTAGTTCATTCTTAACACGCGGTTGCAAATTACTTCAAAACTTTGCAACTGACACCATGCTCGAGTTATTATAATTACTGATTAGCTACATACCAGCACACGCCGCGGTATCACCGCCATTGTTCTTAAAATGTGTCTGTTCTATCCTGGACAACCTACAGCATCTATGACTATGCACTGTTTCGTCTGATTGTAAGCATGTGATTACATACATTGACTTTAAGACACCCTGGACATGTGTTTACACGTCATGTGCACATAATCAACGTTTGAAACCCGCATTCCTCATTGCAAATATCACTGAGGTCAAACTGTTTCTACAATTGTGATGTTCTTGGTGATCGAATTGATCAAAAAGATAGCTTGTTTGGACTTTAAATCGATGGAATTGTGTGGGTCGAAACAAATTCTACCTTGAAAATCAGTAAAATGTGATTGAATTAATAATATTATTAGGTACTCTCGCTATCTCTATAGTTGAGGTTCATCAATCTGAATGATATCAAACGTGTATGAAATCACAAGCCTGGTTTAGCGAAATTTCTAAATTGTCTGTACGTGGAATAAGATATCATCAGAATGCCCAGACCTAGACAGATATAACAAAAGTGAAATGGTAGCTATACTCCAGCGTGTTTCCGCATGCAGCTAAATACCATCGGTAAATCAATTTCACAGTGTTCGCTTCATAGTTCAGATGTATTGGACGATTATACATCAAAAATGAAAGTTTGATCACTGTATTCTTTATCGAAATCAAATCACCACCATTTCACGTTGTAGCATTTTACTACTTTTCAACAATCAAGTCTATTCTGCTTTCGTTGATGCCATCATTTTCTACATTTTTTCAGCACTGTTATTTTCATTGATGGATTGCTTCATTTCATGAAGCAGACCTCATTGTTTCAGTCATGGGCACGTTCCGGTCTTCATAAAAATTCCCCGAATAAGTCAATTGTTCCACAGAATGTGTTTCCTGACGATCCTGATGATCAGCTTCTCTCCAACGCTCTCGACTCATGCGAGCGTGTCAAGAGTTCCGGCACAACCTCAAAATACACTACCGATAATTTACTCCTCAAATTACGAGACCGTCGACCAATCAGCTATCGCGCAACCGGCAACGACTCAGACAACATCCCAGGCTTTGACCTCGAGGCTGGACGGACATGGATTTACCCAATGACAAATGCCGACTTGCGTGAATATCAGTTTCATATAGCCGAGCAGTGCTTGTACAAAAACACTCTCGTTTGCCTCCCCACCGGTCTGGGTAAAACCTTTATTGCCGCAGTTGTGATGCACAACTTCCTGCGTTGGTATCCCGCAGGAAAGGTTGTATTTATGGCCCCAACTCGACCGCTCGTAGCTCAGCAACTTAGTGCCTGTTTAGACTTCGGCGCGTTCGCCTCACACGAGACCATAGAACTAACTGGTTCGATAACACAAACGAAACGTCGTCAATTGTGGGCGACTCATCGCACGTTTTTTCTCACACCGCAAGTACTCGCTAATGATCTGCAAGGAGGTGTATGCCCGGCTGTGGATTTGAGACTGCTGGTATTTGATGAAGCACACAAAGCCACTGGTAATCATGCTTATTGCCAGGTAAGCATAGCTTGACTATTCCGCCGCAGTTGCCTGGTGTTGTGACAGCTCTTTTCATATGATTCTTGCTGCTGTTTCTAACATGCCCTGGTTTCGATTTCAACGTTTTCGCATAGTAAATCTTAGTAATTCAATAGCAGTCATGAGTGAGCCGGAACGAAGAAGCATATGTACCCTTATTTTTATTGTGCTATAATTTGCTCCGGCATGCCACGTATAGTGTGTTAGGCACTTTGCCCATTCCTAGTATTGCGTTTGTCCGGTTAATTCCGATCGACCAATCGTTCACCTTTGATGAAAACAGACAAGCTGTCAATGAGCTCAAGTTGAACTAACTACATTGCTGGCAAGTTATTACTTGTGGTAATGTACCTTAATTTTCGTTGAGATAAACTCAAATTTATTGCAATAACCCGCAAAACAAGCTCATTTAAACATGTTTATATGTCTGACTCCAACAGTATTGACGTGCCATATAATAGTGGCCTCAAATTTCCAACTGTGTAGACTATTTCTCTACTACTTCAAGTTAAGCGGATCTTGGTCATCCGCCAACATTCGGGTCATCCGTCAAACACGGACGCACATCAATCGTGTCTTGATCTATCCCTGAGGTCAACCTATCCAACGCTAATCGCGTTCACTTACAAATCCCACAATACAAGGAAAGCCCATTGGCCAAACGCATTTATTACGCACCGAAACGCTGATCCTCAAGCATGACTGTCCCGGTTGTCACTTCAATCGGATTTGTCAATCGATTTCGTGCCAAGCGGTACACTTCAAGCCCTCGCCACACAGGGCTCGTTTGACCGACGTTTACGAATTGTATATCGTTCGATTGTGACTGACGTTGTCCGTCTTCTCATACTTCCGAAGATGTTGTCATTCAAATCGTTCTAATGCAATCATCCAGGAACCCGAAATAGCACCAGTTCGCAATTGTCGTCGTCGGTATTTTCGGCGCTTCCTGTTCTTGTGTTGTGCTGGAGGGTGATGTCCTTCACATCATTCTCGTGAGATCGCTAATGCACTTCGCACCTCCACTTTATGACTAAACAGTCACAAACTTATGCCCGGCTTACCGGTACGGTTTGGCCAATGTCAGTGTGATCTACTTTTGCTATACGACAGCCACACCAGTTCCTTGTCAATCTATAACGGATGTTTTACCTTGTCTCCAAATGTAGCTGTCAAGGGCTGGCTCTTAACACCCCACAAGGTTAACATAGCATACTTTCAAGACGCACAATACTGCTGGTGCGGTTTGCCCAAATATTAATCTTCTGTTTTTTGGAATGCCACCTTTTTGCAGCCCATATATTCAACCATTTTCATGACCTTGCAAACCTACTCAAAGGCTTTTGTAAAACATAACTATATGGAACTAAACACTTCTCCTAGAGCTTTCTTGAGGGAAGAATCGTGTGCATGGTTTATCTTCCCTTGCGGAAGCCTCACTGCGATTTCGGGTACACTGTATCAGCAGCCGCTTGCTGAAGAACGACAAAAAAGATTCCTTATTGGTAGTGTTTATGCGCTTGTTTGATGTATCAACTGACGTAAAATACAGTTGTTAGATGTTACCACAAAATAGCGTATGACCCAGAAAGCATGTCAAATTTTGTGTATCATTTCGAATCATACTAATCTAAACTTTCTCTTCCAGGTATTGCGTGAAATCACCGCTTCCCCACATGATCACCGACATTTTAGAGTACTTGCTCTTTCTGCCACACCCGCGACTGATGTACAAGGAGTTCAAACGGTGATTGCCAATCTTCTGATCTCACACTTGGAGCTACGCGTCGAATCTAGTGCAGACGTGAAGTGCTACACCCAAAATCGTCAATTGGAAACGATCGTTGTCCCTCTTGGGCACGAATTGAACACTTTTCGGAACCAGTTGGTCGAATGCGTACGCGTGCCTCTTGAACGACTACACTTTCGTGGAGCAATTCGCCAAGGGCTGGGTGATCTTCGTCCTGAGCGTATTGCCAAGTACACCGTAGTCAAGGCTCGCACGGAATGGTCAACCAATCCAGCAGCAACCGGAATATCATCCACCGAATCGGGTGCCGTTCAATCAGATTTTGGTTTGGTCATTTGCTTATTGCATGCGATCGAATTGTTAGATCAACATGGCCTTCGTCCGTTGTATCAGTACCTGTCTGGCGTTCTTTCTGGTCAGCGAGCAAGCGGCTCGGTGCGATTCGAACTGTCTCGCCTGCCCGGAGTCGACCGATTAATGTCCGATTTAGCCACCAGGTTTCAAAATAATTCTACCGAGCCATCCGTTGATTTCAATTCAACCCAAATCCCGTTCCATAGTGGCCACCCGAAATTGGACAAGTTGAAGCAATTGCTTGTCGAACACTTTTCCAATTCCGCTCACAAAGAAACACGCGTGATTGTGTTCAGCCAATTTCGTGATTCTGTGAGCGATATCATGCATATGCTCAAGGAGTTACGCCCGCTCGTTCGTCCGGCTAGTTTCATTGGACAATCCACTCACGTGAACAGATCTCCAGTTTTGATTACCTCGGTCTCGGAAAAATTAAAGGGCACCACTTCGAATGTACACTCTGCACCAAACGGAATCTCACAACGTGATCAGCTGCGTGTGATCAACGCGTTTCGTTCGGGGACGTATAACACCCTTGTCTCCACATGTGTCGGCGAGGAGGGCTTGGATGTGGGGCAAGTAGATTTGATCGTGTGTTTCGACGCGTTCAAATCCCCTATTCGCTTGATTCAACGTCTCGGGCGAACCGGGCGCCAGCGTTTTGGGCGGATTGTGATGTTGCTCACTGAAGGTCGAGAGGAAAGAAACCATGCCATAAGCGTGTCACGGACGGCTTCTATTCACAAGGCTCTGTTGGAAGATGGCGCTTATAAAAAAATAGCGTTCTATCCTCACAACCCGAGAATGGTACCGTTAACGATACAACCTGAGGTACAATTCAGTTCGTTTGAGAACACACAACTGTCTGATTCATCGCTCAGTGCACAAAATTCTGTGAAACGCAAATCACTGAAGAAATCCAAAGAACCACTTAATCCTCAGCGAACAAATAGAACAGAAGCACACGCGATGGAATTGCTGACTGGTGACTTGCCAATTCGTTTTCGTACGACAGGACCTTCAAACATTGTGTCGAGAGACCCAGACCTCCGATCAACCTCAGAATATTCATGCCTTACAGAAATTCATGACGTGACATCGGCAGCTCATCTCCGAAGTGCGAGCGATTGCATCCAGGCACAATTAAGATCGACCGACCGAAGAGGACCTTCGACCTCATCACTCCATTTACTCTCCGTACTTCGTCTGGTGCGTATGCACAAAGCTGGTGTTACACAGCTGTCTTACCATGCACTAGGATTACGATCGGTAGATACAAATACATCCATGGAGCACTTATTAAAAGACGCTGAAGACTTCACGGATACACCGACGGCTTCGAATGAATCAACAAATCGCCTGGCACTGATGTCCACTAGCCAACAACTTCCTGTCACACTCCAATCTCCTGTTGAATTTCTAGAGTTTCCAAAGCAAATCACAGGGATCGTTACGTCAACGCAATTTTTTCCTATCAATCCAGATCCCCTACACCCAAATTTAATTACCCTGGTTGCACGACTTGATTCTCAATTACAGTTAACGCGTGACATGATAAAATCAGATTCTCTTTTGCAAATTTGGAATGAAATGCAAACAGCTACACAGCTCGCTCTCAATAACACACAGGTTCAGACTCCACCGAAAACAAACTCGGATTATTCAGCAGCGGAAAAGCCGAGGCATTCGACACCCGTGCGAGCGTCCCCTCGATCAAATTTAGCCGCCGCGTTTCATGTAGCTTCTCCCGGAAACCGTATTTTGGACTCGGCGTTGAAACCTCAGTCGGAATCTCAGACACAAGTCAGTTTCAATAAAGCCTTGGAAATCTTAAATCGGTCGTCTGTTCAATTAGACGTCTCCTTCCTTTTGCAAGAGCCGCTTCGGAATTCAAGAACGTCACCTGAACATATCACACCTCGTGCCGCCAAAAGTGTGATCTTTTCAGGACCTCCGGCTGCAAGATGCGCGGAAGCCGAACTTGGTATAGGGACCAATTTGATCTTGAGCACGGACTTTGACGAGGACTTGTTGGTACCGACTCAGCATCTGGTAAAGCCTTATACGACAACTTCCACCGAGCGTTATAGCTCCACCCCTCCTTCCAAGCGTTCCGATTCGTTCATCTTACCATCCGATATCAGCTGGTCACCAATTCCACTACCGCATGAGAATAAAACGGAAGAGACCTCCGCAATCACAGAACAAAATGCTAGCCCAGTACTCATGTCAAGCTCGTCGTTAACGCACTGTTGTAGCGACAAGCGAACGGAAAAGAAACGTGATAACAAAAGAAACGTTATTCGACATAGTTCGCGATCGAGAAAACACACGTTTCTACTGACTCAAGCGGATGCGTCTACTATTACAGATTCAGAAGAAGAATTTGAACACATGGATACCTATGAATCCAGTTTTATCGACGACAGTCACACAATTATGGACGTCACGCATTCGCAGAAAGGTGCCCATAAAAGCGACTCATCCATGATTGGTGTATATTTGCAATCAATAAGAAGTCCTCCGTTGAAACTTTTCAAAAGGGAACGTCAACCATTTCCATCTAGTTCTACCATCCAGCGGAATACATTCTCAAATGGAAAGAACCGGATGCAGTCACAGGTACTTATATGAATTACATTTTAATGTGCTACAAATTTATTTTTATACTATTGCGATGTTAACATAATGCTTTTGCTTTTTATAACTCAATGCAATGTACCAAAAAGCGGATGTGCAATCGTGCAGCATATCTGTGCTGTACGGCTAACATCGTGCTAAATTGATTGGCCAACGGTAGTGAGCTGCATGCTGAAACACACTGGAGTCTCACTACCATTTCTATTTCTCCTCTCGTATCTGTCTAGGCCTGGGCAACCTGACAATATCTTAGCCCACGTGCAGTCTCTGACTGTGCGGCACTTTGCCTTGATCAGGCTTGTGCTTTCATACCATACCAAGAAGCGTAAATCTTGATGTATTTAAGCAAACTAATGAAACGCATTATTGTTATCTCGAATGTCATATTGAACTTCAGAAAGTGCAAAATGTTGCAAATGGTTAATGATGTATCCTACAACCTTGGATTGCAACAAATGTAACGAACAAAAAACATCGGCGTATGGATTAATGGAACTCTTAAGAATAGCATGCAATGCGAAGCAGTGTACAACCGAGCTAGCCGCATGCTATGTATACTTCGGACATTTTCTCCGTGAAACATTCTTCATGCTCATCAATTCGCATATTAACCCAGTGATCGATTACTCAGTGCAGGCTTGGGCACCATGGCTACAAAAGGACATCAAGCTGCTCGAGAGGATTTATCACAGAGCAACTAAATGGTTGGCTTATAAAATAATGAACTCAAAGACGGACCCTCTGAGGCATTTATTTCGCCTCCGGTCAAGCCACGTACTCACCCACTGGAATTTTTATTCCACATTCTCACTGGAACTGCCGTCGGTTCTTCCATTCATCATCATCATCAAAGACAGCATTACACCGGTAGCACGTACTAACTGCCATACAACCATGAAAAAGTAAAATCCTAAAAGATGGGGAAGGGTGGGACTTAAATTGCTACGGCTTCTATAGAAGAGTTAGCACAAACAAACTGGGAAGAGGTGCCTACACCTCGAATGGAACATGCATTCAAACAAGTTTCGTGAACGAGTAGAGCAACATCAGCACGGCAGCTTCGGTGCGCTTCGGTGCGCGTTTGTTTCTTATGGAACTCCCTACTGATGTTATACAATCATTTAGTGAAAAGATTTTCAGGAACAAATTGGATATATTTATGCGTAGTAATTCCACCTTACACTCCGTTTATATAACACATTTATCCTAACGAATATTTTTCCATCACACCGAGACAATACATGACATTGTTTAACTACAATAAGTGTCGATCTTCCTAACGCCTCAACTATATATATATATATATTTCTATTGTGTTGTACAGCTACAAACGTTTTATACCATAAATTCGTGAGTCTAGCGCGAGCGATAGATATTATTTTTCCTCAAGTGTGTGCATCAAATTTGTCATTGTCTGGTTCTAGGGCAGCACTTCAGGCGGAGGAAACCTAGCTAACGCCGTGCAACGATAGATTTTATTTCTCCTTACGCTGGTCATTTTTCCCTGTTTTTAGATCAAGCCTCAATAGCGCCGTACTTGTAGCAGGTATACGTATCACCGCTAATAGCATCAGACTGGCAGCTGCCATTATTAGTGTTGAATACACTACTGACACTCATCAGACTAGGATCGCAAGATCAGGTTCGGTTACCCACAGAGCGGTGTTACAAAATTCGGCTAAGCGTAGTTTAAAATAACAACTGTGAACGCTCATGGTTCATAGCCTTGCCCTGTCTAAACCCATCGCATGGAGAAGGCTACTATTATTTTTTATCGCTAATGCTTGGCTCAGTGGAACGTATTCGTCTGCTGGGGTGGGTTCCATAAGATCAACCTAATGGTTGGAAACCTTGGGCGATATGGCTGCAAACCGAAATTAGTTGTACCAATGTACTGTATTGTCATTTTTGTCCTATCATTATCACATAATAAAGAGAAAAAAACAAAAGCATGCTGCTTTTGCGCATTTTGTTTTACACCTCGTAATCTGCTTCTTGTTGCTCGGCACTTTGTCTGGCTTCGGAACTGTACTCCATGATTATACCGTCATCAGGCGGAAGCAGCGATATTAAGTTCAGCGAGCACATTTTCGCCAAAATGCCCAACCGCGGCTAAGGTCTCGGCCATTATGCCACCACTAAAATATTTATTTACTGAATAAGACTAAATGTTCCACTATGCGCAAGGCGAAAACGACATCGAAACTTGAACGATGTAACCCATACTCACACGTTTTGTTTCAGTTTCCTGAACAGGATGAATACGAGCTAGACAGCTTCTGCGTCGAAGACGCGACACAATCTCAATCAGACTCGGAGGATGAATCTCTCGGCCACAACCGGAAGCGGATTTATCACAGACGTATCAACATCGACTCAGATTAACTGCATAATTCTTTGTACATGTACACCATTTTTTCTATTTTCATAATCAACAAATGTCGAAACTGCATTTTTATTTCCATCAAGTTGGGACAAGGCTATTGCATACTAACGGAAATGAACCTAAATAGAGCACTGCGTCGTTCAAAGAGATCTGACAAATATTGCTGCAGTAGTTGGTCAATCACAGTGAAATTACTGCGTTTGTTTTTCGAGTTTTAAACGGAGAGATTCAGGCATGGCTGGTGGCGGAGGCCGGGGTAGTGAGAGCGCCACTTTGAAACCATCGTAGATGAACCATTGGAGTGCAGTCAGTGTGCCAATCATAATTATCCTCGGTCCGATGCCGCTCCACATACCTGCAGACAAAATAAAGACAGTAGTTCTGATGGAGTCGTCAAGTCGGAGATTCGAAATGTAAATTGAACGTGTGATAAATTTGTATCAGGCCACAAAAAGGAATATAGACCTGAGGTTCCCTTTGACACAAAAACTGCATCTAACGGGAATACGTCAATGTAACGCGCGTTGACTCGACACATTCCATTTGAACAGCAATATGGCATGTCGAATGTGCCTTAAGGAGCGCGTAGCGAGGAGATTACGTAGAATAAAAGAAAGCGGATTTTACCAGCACGGCAAACTAATAGCAGGCTAATTTCTAATGGAATGCGAACTGGCTTACTAATTCAAAGTTTTAATGGTCCAAAAAGTAAATACTTTACAGTAACCACAGATTAAAAATATAGGGAATTCATAAAAACAACACAAATGTTTTATACACATGGATAGTCAGCACGTGTATTCAGGTGCAAGGTTGGGTTTGGTCCACATATACTTGTCAAGTTCAGCCTTGAACATGTTCAGGCTTGTTGCGCAAACGATATGTGGGGGCAGGGAGTTCCATAGAAAACAGACTCTGACAGCAAGGAAAAACCTTCGACAATTTGATCTGGAGTGTGGAATAATTAACTTGTAGCCATGCGATCTGCTACCACGTGCTTCTTGCCGATGAAACAGGTGTTCAAGTGGGTGATCCACTGTATGCAGAATGTTGAAAAGCAGGATCAAGTCACCCCTGAGACGACGGTACGAAAAGTCAAAGAGGTTTAGCGTTGCAATCCGCTCCTCGTATGGCCTGTTGTATAGCCCGGTCACCAGTTTTGTAGCGCGGTGGTATACCCGTTGCAGCAAGGTCATGTCCTTTTGTAACCATGGGGACCATGCTTGAACAGCATACTCCATTGTTGGTCTGATATAGGTGTTAATTATACGTGGGAGTATCTGCTTTGAGAAACGACCAAAGATCCTTCTGAGCAATGCTAAGATTTGGCAGGACTTTTGTATACAACAGAACAGTGCCGTGAAGACTTCAGGTTACTGCTAATCCACACGCCCAGGTCTTTCTCTTCAGTAACCCATGAAAGTTGCTGAGATCCCAGAGAGTATGTGAATTCGAATGATTTACCGACGTTCAACATTTTACATTTTTGGATGTTGAATGGTAAGCAGTTTCGCAAGGACCAATTATGAAGTGCTTCGAGATCTTTTTGGAGAATTTGGCAATCTTCTATGGTGCGTATGCTAGTCCAGACTTTGATGTCATCCGCAAATAAAATGATTTTTCTGCGTACGATTTCGGGTATATCATTCGCGTACACGAGGAAGAGTATTGGCCCCAAGACTGAGCCTTGAGGTACGCCACTTGTAACTTCTACTGGGCTGGATAGTGCCCCATCAACTCTAACCCTTATAACTCTACCAGTCAAGTAATCCTTTATCCAGGCCAATAGTCTGCCGCATACCCCGAGCTGCTCCAATTTTTGTAGCAGTATGCTGTGGTTAACACGATCAAAAGCTTTAGACATGTCCAAGTAACAAGCATGGATGATGAAGATAGCGAATCATTGATTATATGTATGTATGAAAGCACAAGCATGATTCAGGCAAAGTGCCGCACAGGAACTCAACGTGGGATAAGATACGGTCAGGTATCTAGGCTTAGATAGAGTAGAAACGGAGATGTTAGTGAAACTCCAACGTACTTCAGCGTGCAGCTCACTACCAGCGGCCAATAATCGAATTTAGAATAGTAATGTATCAGGTCGCAAAAGTAAATGACGACCTGAGGTTACGTTTTGACACAAAAACTGTATCAAACCGACATGTTTCGATGTAACGCGCGTTGACTCAACACATTCAATTTTAACAGCAACATGGCATGTTGAATGTGCCTTAAGGTGCGCGTAGTGAGGACAGAATACGTTGAATAATAGAGTATTCACCATAAAAGTAAATTAACAGTAGGCTAATTTTTAATCTGATAGTGCAAACGAACTCGCTTATTGATGATGATAGTGAACCACCGAACACAAAAGAATAATGTATCAGATCACAGAAGAAAATAGCGACCTGAGGTTCCGTTTTGACACAAGAACTGCATCAAACCGACATGTTTCGATGTAACGCGCGTTGACTCAACACATTCAATTTTAACAGCAACATGGCATGTTGAATGTGCCTTAAGGTGCGCGTAGTGAGGACAGAATACGTTGAATAATAGAGTATTCACCATAAAAGTAAATTAACAGTAGGCTAATTTCTAATCTGATAGTGCAAAGCGAACTCGCTTATTGATGATGATGATAGTGAATCACCGAACACAAAAGAATAATGTATCAGATCACAGAAGAAAATAGCGACCTGAGGTTCCGTTTTGACACAAGAACTGCATCAAACCGACATGTTTCGATGTAACGCGCGTTGACTCAGCACATTCAATTTTAACAGCAACATGGCATGTTGAATGTGCCTTAAGGTGCGCGTAGTGAGGACAGAATACGTTGAATAATAGTATTCACCATAAAAGTATATTAACAGTAGGGTAATTTCTAATCTGATAGTGCAAAGCGAACTCGCTTATTGATGATGATGATGAATCATCGAATACAAAAGAATAATGTATCAGATGACAGAAGAAAATGGCGACGAGGTTCCGTTTTGACACAAAAACGGTATCAAACCGACATGTTTCGATGTAACGCGCGTTGACTCCACATATTCAATTTCAACAGCAACATGGCAAGTCGAATGTGCCTTAAGGTGCGCGTCGTGACTACATATCTGTCTAGACCTGGGCAACCTGACAGTATCTTAGCTCACATGCAGTCTCTGACTGTGCGGTACTTTGCCTGCACATCAGGATTGTCCTTTCATATCATATATACAGAAGAAGTGGAAGAGGCGAGTATTTACTAATAAAATAAACCAACAGTTTTGATCTATCTATAATGAATGGTTACGATTCGCCTAATTCCCGACTTGTGATTTCATAGGCAAAGCCATTTTAACAGAACAGAAATCAGCGACGTGGTTACCGAAAATCAAGGGTACTATTCAAGTAAAAATAGTTTGAAATGTCTAAGCACACAGTACATCACGTAGCTTAAAATGCCACCTGAGCGTAAACTCTGTTGCCAATTTAATGGGAGATTTCGAAAAATTCTCTCCGGAAGTATGAAAACCGTTTTTCGTGGCGGTATAGTTGTAAGAATATTTTTATGAGTTCGAGTGAAAGGTGGATGTCACTTGGAAGCGAGCTTTGTGACGCCATCATCCATTGACGCTGCGTAACTGCAGGACAGCAGCACACCGATAACCAGTGCCAAACGTTCAACTGCCATACAACTATGACTAAATGAAATTCTAAGATGGGGAAGGTATGGTATGAAAGCACAAGCCTGATCCAGGCAAAGTGCCGCACAGTCAGAGACTGCACGTGGGCTTGCACAGGCCTAGACAGATATGAGGGGGGAAATAGAAATGGTAGTGAGAGTCCAGCGTGTTTCAGCGTGCAGCTCGCTACTGTTGGCCAATCAATTTAGCACGATGTTAGCTGCACAGCACATAAATGCTGCACGATGGGGAAGGGTTGGGTTTAAATAGCTCCGAAATCTATAAGCACGAAAAAACTACGAGTTAAACATGCCGTTAGACGAATGTTGTGAACGAGCATAGCGACACAGCATGAATGTATACTTGCGGCTTTCAATATCATGCATCATAAGAAGTTTTCCTTGCCACTTTACTTGATAATATACAAGCTTATCGAAACCCTACAAGATGCCTACAAGACCATTATTGAATTCTAATTAATGGATGTCGCTTGTTGACTTTTTTAATGTAACCAGAATTCCATCGAGATTGTATTATAGACAAGCAACTACATGTGTCATCATTGTAAAGCAGTCGTTGGTGATGATCAAGACAGTGTTATCGACAAATTGAATTCGGGGATATCAAAGCTTGCATCGACCGGTTACGTACAGAATTCATTCAAATCTGAAGCGTCCGCACTTTTAAGAAACTGGAAGTTAAATCAAAGACAGAATCTTCACAAGGCTGCTGCACGTTTTCAATGCAGTGGAACAGTGAGTAAGCAGTGACAAGCGGGAAGGTATAGCTACCTGCGTTAGAGATAAAGCAAAGCCATGTACATCATAAAGCCCACAAGGAAAACATCACCTTGAAATAAAGCTTTCCGTTACAACATGAGAAGCATTCAACAGACCTTGATAATCTAATGACGAAGCCAGCTGTAAAAGAAAACCTAATAAGATTACCCATGCATTGAACGTATTGGTCGAAATCAGGATTAGTGCGCACAACGGAAGCTCCATGGGAGACTAGCAGACAACAACTGATAAGTTTGATAAATTACTGTCTTCATTATTAACAAATCTTTAACCAAAATTGAACCACCAATTTACGGCATTAAGCAGCTAAGTGTCAAGGCATACCCTATGCTGTACTATAATGAGGTACGTGGTATCAACGTAAATATTGCTTCCAAAACAATTACGTATGGAAATATATAGACGCAAATAATAAATATTAAATTTAAACGAGTTTATGCCACAAATTATAAGTACGCAGCATGAAACTGATAAAATCACACAAACCTAGGAGCCCCAGGTTTTTCGCAACATCAAGCAATTTGGCATTCGGATCTTTGTTTAATTTCGACACAATGGTATCCGGTGGGTGAGAAACAATACAACAGAACACACCAGCTAAAAATGAATGTAAGGAAGCAGAGCATACCGATATAACCAGCAGCGAACGTGACCACTAACTGTTCGGACTTAGTGCATTCGTCACGGGCCTTCGGGACTACATGTTTGTACAAAGCCTCCACAGTTCGCTCAAAACAAGCGAACTTCATCATAGTGTACGGAATTTGACGACCCCATAAAGGCACAATGCCTTTATAGAATCCCATAAGACCTTCATCTCTCAGCATTTTCGGTACCCCTTGGCGGAGGGTGTCGGCCCATCCAGGCATAGTTTGGATGCGCACTTTTACAGCTTCCATGGGGCAAAGCATGATATCAGCAAAAAATTCTGCACTAGCGCTTGCAGCCAAGTAAACAGAAGTTCGCCACAAATACGCGTTTTCCTGTAGCACAGATGAATTCATTGATAAAACATACCTCTGAAAGGAGACCACTATAAACATGTTTGAAAATTTCATAGAATCCGAATTTCCCAAGTCCTTGAAGAGAATATCCGATAGCAGTCGGGGCCCATCCACGGCCTAAACCACGGATGCCACCTTCGGCAACTGTTACACGAATGCCTTGAGAAATATTTTTGTACTTCGCACGGTCTACTTGAATTCTACATTTCACTAAATCAAGTGGTGTGAGAGCAGCATGAGTGAGACCACAGCTAATGATACCACCCAGTCCACAAAGTGCGTAAAACTTTGGAGACCCGTACTCACAACTATACTGTGGTTGCACAGACATGCCTCGTAAAATTCGCGCGCACACCGACCTCAACAATTTTGAACTGTTCAAACTAAATGCCCAACACCACTGCATGCAATGATGAAAAACTATTTTTTTAATATCTTATGAATACATTATTCCATTTAATTTTTTTAAATAAATTAATTTTCAATTTTGGTAGCATTAGA
Source organism: Atriophallophorus winterbourni (assembly GCA_013407085.1). Lineage (NCBI taxonomy): Eukaryota > Metazoa > Platyhelminthes > Trematoda > Plagiorchiida > Microphallidae > Atriophallophorus > Atriophallophorus winterbourni. The sequence goes on from JACCGJ010017675.1 coordinate 26,157, forward strand.
CCCATGTACTCGTTTAAGTTTTCGTTGCATTGTAAAGGAAATACCTAAGTTACTAGCAATGTTTCTGTAGGTTATACTACGAATTACTCTGCAAGGGCGTCCTCACAGATGACTGGAAGAGAACCATTGTCGTAACCATTCTAAAGGGAGGATGCACAACAGTATTTAAAAATTTCCGACCGTTAAACTTGACTAGTGTTTTTCGTAAAGCCTTGTTGAGAAGAAGTCAGTATCAGTATCAGTATCACAGGGCGATAGTCGACCAAGTCGAAACGAGTGCCCAGATTCTTTCGGAGGTGTGCTTGAAAACACCCACCACTACCAGGATTGATTCGTAAGTAACACAAACGTGTGTAACTGTGAATGGAAGATGGGAGATGTCTCATCACCGAAAGGTGAGAGAGTTATGCATGTTGCATGTACAATCGAATGAAAAGACGATGAACAGCAGTTTATTCCACAAATGCGAAAAAATGGAAAAGAAACTCTTCTTTGTGTTTCAAAATATTTTTCTAATATTTTTGTGTTTTTTGATCATAAAAATGAGGGACCTAGTCTTAAGGGTAATGCTCCGGGAAGAGCTCCTGCCACCGTTCGTCCAGCACATGTTTGAACGCAATTAATGAAGTTGCCAATATTAGTTCTGCACCGAGTTCTGACTATCGTTGAAAGCGCTGCGGAAGAGATTGCACATCCCAATCGGACAGTTTAGTGATTCAAAAAGCTGTATAACATGAAAATCCACGCGATTTTGATTTACATCCATGGTCGACATTGACCGAATCAGGTCAACAACTAGTGTTCGGTAAGCAAATAATTCAATAAAAATTCGTCTAATTTCGTTTTAAATTCATGCAAGCAAGTGAAGTGAGCAAAGATTGAAGGTAATTTTTTCCAAGTAAAACAGACATGGACAGAATAAAAGTACTTACGACAGTTCAGGCGGGAATGGGGTACCACCAGCACAGGTTCATGGGTCGTATCTCTTCGCGTGAATAAATCCTCTAAGGGATGGTTAGGGGTATGGAATGTTTTGTAAAGTAAGATAAGAAGTCCTCTGATTCGTCGATAGGGAAAGTCTAGCAGATTCCGTTGAGCTATCCTTTCTTTATAAGGCTTGTTTCGGATGCTAAGAACTAGTTATGTTGAGCAGTGATAGATTCTCAAAATAAGTTAAAGATCCTTCTTCAGCCACGGAGATCATGACTGCACACCGTATTCCATGACTTGTCTCAAGTATGCATTCATGATCCTTGGAAATATCTTGGGCGAAAATTTCCCAAATACACGTTTGAGTAGATTTAGAACACGTGTTGCTTTTTCAAAGGCACTGTTAGTTTGAAGTGATGTTTTTAAACTGGAGCATATCCAGACACCCAAATCTTTTACTTTGATGCACTTTTTGATGACATGTGAACCTATATGGTACGAGAATTCTACTCGATTCTCCACATTCACGATCCTGCATTTGTTGAAGTTAAATGGCAGTCTGTTCTTTTACGACCACCTGTGAAGCGTATCAAGTTCTTTTTGTAATAGCAGACAGTTTTTTGGGCTGCGATGCAACGCCATATCCTTATGTCATCAGCAAATAACAAAATGTTTAACATTGAACAATTTCCGGTACTTAATTGACATAAACCAAAACGAGGATCAGACCAAGAACTGAACCTTGGGGAACACCGCTAGTTGCTGTAATTGGTTTTGATAATGCACCGTTAACACGTTCCTGGGCAGTGCGATTTTTTTAGGTAGTCATTTAGCCAATTCAACAACATTTCAGTGATACCAAGCCTTTCAAGTTTCTGCAGTAGTAGGGTATGGCCAACACGATGGAATACTTTGAGATAACTTAGTAAGAGGCTTGCATTGCTTGACCTTTATCTACTGATTTTGTCCAATCTTTTAGCGTCATCAGTAAATTAGACAAACAATAATAATTACGTCTAAATTCATGCTGTTTCCTCGAAAGCAACTGATTATTTTCTTTAGATCGTCAACAATGAGTCGCTGAAGTAATTTTGAAATCACTTGTATGAGAGTAACTGGTCAGCAATTTAAAACATCGGAGCGATTTCCACCTTTATAAATTGGAGAAATTATACCGCGTTTCCGATCTGTAGGAATCACTCCATTTGGCAGTATTTGCTTGAACAGGTATGTGAGAGTTTTGTATAGCAAATTCGCATATTGCTTCAATATTAGCGTTGTTATTCCGTCAGCCCCAGGAGACTTTCCAGTTTTAAGATTAAATAAACTTTGAAGGACGCGTTTTGACGTTACATTTGTTTAACTCACGACAACCGTGGTTGAAATTGTTTGATTTTGAATGTTTATTGCATGTTCTCTTGGGTTGAATACAAATGAATAAAACGTGGATAAAGCTTCAGCAGCTCCTGCTGCAGTTCTTGTTGGTTCGACTGATATGTTCACGGACGCAACTCCAGAGGTTTTGTTCTTGAGTTTCCGAGGACATATTGGGAGCTTACTTCAATTCAACTCTTAAATTTGGATTTTAGCCATTCCCAAAACTCATGTACGTTGCTGGTTTCTGGTTGGCAGTTATTTGTGTTTTTAAGAGCATCAAATAACGCCAATGTATTTTTCGGCCCAACTGTTTTACGGATATCGTATATTATTGCATCTTAAAACAGATAGTCAAAACGGGATGACAACGTGATCACTTAGTCCCAGTGGACTTTCGTAAGCAACGTTATCAAAGTCGTGTTCATTGCTAGTCAGAACGAGATCCAGGATTAAAGGTGAATCGGTTCCGCGGTATCGAGTATTGCAGGCAATGTGGTTATGAAGAGGAATATCGTATAACAATTCAACGTACGCGTGTTCGAAGGAGTGTTCTGGGTAAATGGTGCTGTTCTGAAGATTCGGTAATTTGAAGTCACCTATAATTTAAAATCGACAAGTGAATCTGGGAGTAACCATGCGAATTTTGTCGAGTAATGACAGATTTTAAATTTCCTGTGCAGACGGTGGGCGAGAGACTACTCCCACAACACAGTCTTCGCCGTGAGCTAATCTTACTGAGCACCAGAGTGTATCCCGTAACACGATGTCTGGATCCGTAATCTCACGGCACAAAAGTTTTGGCTATAATAAAAAGCTACTCCTCCTCTCGTTTCACGGTCATGACGAATAACTGATATTCCGGGTAATTCTAGTTCATTAATTGTTTGGTGAGTCTGTAGCCACGTTTCCGTTATGGCGATGATGTCTGGTGAACATTTCAGAAAAATTGCACGCAGTTCGCCAATTTTGTTTCCGATGTTGGTGTAGAAGTATTTAATAGTTGTTTTACTCAACAATGATGGGGTGTGGCGAAGGAATCTAGCGGAATGCAGAATATGTGTTAGACTGACTCCTCCAGAGTCGGAATCTTAAAGTTTTTTTCTTGCAAGGATGCTTGATCGTTTTGAAGTTATGCTGTTGGAATATATTTCTGAAATGTCAACTACTGATTGCATTCGTAGAGTTTCTATTGGACTCTGTCATGCACTTAACATTCCAATATGAAGTTTCGATGCGCTCAGTCTAATATCTCGTGGCATTAGTCTGCGGCCATTTTCTCAAAACGTTTTGACCCTGTTCAGTATATCTTTACGCAAGAACGTTATTTTAAGTGGCTTAGGACCGATGCCCATATAGTTCGTAGATTTTCGGATGCGTAACGTGTCCGTCACAGCTGACAGTATCTCAGCCCCGAGCAGTCTATGACTGTGCGGCGCTTTGCCTGGATTAGGCTTGCGCTTTCACTTCCCTACACTTTATTAGGCTTATTTCACCCACCTTCTGGTGTAAACATAGTTATCCTTATTGTTTCAATTCAGGTTTTTATCATAAACGAATTTCTCTGAATAAAAAAATCGAAACATCTAAAACATTAATTTTCATGGTTATCTATTTATAACGCTGCTGTAGTGTCAGGTTACCTAGGGTCTAGGCATGTCTCGTCACGTTGCTACACATCATCGTAACCGTGCGTATTATAATCATTTTTACCATATGACCATATCCTTGACCGTTATCTGCTTATATTTAACCCATTTATGTATAAAAATATGGTTCATCATAATGTATTTATTAAAATAAAACAAAAAGAAAAAAAAGAAAAAAACGCCAAAAATGCAAAAATACTGTTTTTTGCGATCTTTTTATCGTTTATAATCGATTTACTATTTCTCTTTGATAACCTCTCAACATGATGGTGAAGAGAATATCTTTATTTGTGTTTCAGTGTCTCCGACTTCCAAACCAACTCCGATACTGGCCCTTGCTCCTTCCGCATAAGACTGATTCTTCTATATGAACCGAAAGACCTACTGGCGAACAGTTTTGGTTTCCCTTATTCGACAATTCTTCGACTTTCCTGGATTGTACAACCGGCCCAAACCTCATGAAATTTACACCACAATTTCTCCTCATCCCCTCCATTTTCTAATGTTTTTTGAATTTAACTTCGGTTTTTTTATATGCTTTTCTTCAATCACATCCACCAACATTCCGAAGAAGTCAATTTATATATTTATACCAGGACTTTCTTCATTTCATAAATCTATTTTTACTGTGACAATCAAATCTTCATGCGCACCATTTCTTTTATAATTTTTTTTATTTTCGTTTTTAATCCCAGCTCCAGAATCTATCGGATCCTCTCCATTTGCCTAATTTGTTGCTATCGAGATGAATCTTAACTACTGTGTGACATTGCGCGAAAAAATTAACTTTTTTACCATTGTAAATTTACCATCCTTTATTAAACGGAAAAATATTCGAAAATTCCGCTTGATAAGGTCATTTTTACAATTTATTTATTTTGTACACATTGATAACCTGATCATGTTTTGCATGCCTTGGTCTACCAAGAATATAGTATTAATATTATTATTAGTATTATTAATAATATCATTATTATTAAGTCATGCAAGCCAAGTATATCAGTGAGAAATCTTCTTTGCAGCTGATCGTGTTTGCACTGACTTGCATTATCAGTTGCTTCATCAGTTTCTGGGTCTGCTGAAAGGATAAAACTTCGATCATCCCTCTGCTTCGTTTGGTTTTGCTGCTGGGAGCTCCGGACCCTTTCCCAGCGGATCACATCGACTAAGATCTTTGCAGTGGGCTGTGAACGCTCCATACGCAGAAGAAAAGCAGATAGTGAGATGATTTCTAGATTCTGTTCAGAGTTGACTGCTTAAGCAGTCTTGGTTGGTCCAAATTTGAGGATGTAGATTTACGAATCAGTCATATCAATGATAGTTGTTTAGCTGGCTCCAGGTCCATGTTGCTGCACAACCTTTCCATTCTTCTTTATCGTGCTTTAGACTGTCCTTATAGTGAGGTGGCACTCGTTTCCTTTACGTTAATGCAAATCACGTTTAGTCCATGGAGTGAATATAAACTGTATGCCCGTCACTTTCGCTGGTTGCTGGACGTTTTAACTGCCTAGATCAAATACATATCGCGTCCACGTTTGAGAGTACTTTGCACCGTGACTTTTTTGAACCCGAGGGCTTTTGTTGAACTTTCAGTTGAGCAGGTGGTTTTGACTCCGTAACGTTTAGCGGACCAGGGATGTTTTCGGCAGACAGGCCTTTAACAGTCGCAATTCTTAAGGTAGCATCTTGAGGAAAAGAACGCTCTTCAAGACTCTCCGGCACATTTGCAACAGCTTAACCTTCGTGTTGAATGATCCGCGAAGAATCAGCGTTTATCTGACTGGTATTCTTGCCACTGGTTTCCGATACATCGAAACCTATACGGGCAAACTGATAATTTTGAGCGGTGACAAGCCTCTCTACCGATGTCTTCAACGTTTGTATGTGAAGCTCTAAGCTCAGCATACGATCATCCAGGTTGCTTTGCTCAACACGTTCTCGAGCAGCTAAATCTGCGTTTGGTTTAGTTCGACAACGTTTGCACACGTCGCATACACGAGGCATGTTTTCATCATTCAGGATCGATAAAGCTACCGAAGTCAATGATTTGTCACATTTTGCTTGACATATGTGGGAACAGTTGCGATACATGACGGATTTGACCTGACTCCTGGAGACATTCATTCAGACGATGCACGTTTTGCGAACATCAGATCGTTTAATGTTAACAGAAACGACCGAAAGTACAAATAAGAACACAACAATCGGTACAACTGAAGTTGGTTTGTGTGGTATTGTGTAGATTTGACGGAAAGTAAGATCATGTAGGAATATTTCGTCACACAATTTAGCCGGGAATTTGTCAACCTCCTGTTGAGAATATAGGTGTAAAATTGATTTCACGTTAAGCATTTCTCCAAGTAGTTCCCGACAGTGGTAAACACCGATGGATTGATCTAACAGCAATAACACAAAAGCGATTCAAATAAACGAACGAACTGTTAAAATCCACGGTGACGCACACAAAGAACGACACGTCGTAGATGGATGATTCTTGTATGAATAAATCAGAGGTAGCAAACTTCCAGATAAATATCCAAAAATAAAACCGATCAGATGAAAACTAGGAAAGGTATATCCAAAAATATTGGATGTCAAAATTAATCCTACCGCACTTCACGATGTAGCCTTGATGAAGGAGCATTTATTACAAAATATTAACCTTGTGCACTTTAAAGCAATGAAACGGGCGAAATTTCCTCAAATGGTGCGTCAGCGTAATTAAAGAATTAGTGATTTTATTCTACAGTTGTTAATTCAGGTTGCAAAATGCGATTCCGGTTATTTGTTGGAAATGCAGTAGAAAGATCGCCTCATTGCTGGAATTAATGACAGTGTTTTACAGAATGAGCTGTTGAAATTTGCAGAACCATCTTTTGAAGATTTTTGAGCTCACTATGGAGAACATCAAGATGCGCGTGTAGAAACGACTGGTTTGTCACCAGCGGAAAGTTTCGTCATGTTTAATACAAAAAAACCTGGAAAAGCAAGGGATGCCATAGCAGCGCAACAGTTTAAATATCAAACGAATTATCGTCGTGCTGCTAATAGCTATTCTAAAACAAATCAAAATTGGGAAGTGTGCATCATGCGCCAGACTTCACTCACGCCATACTCTTCGATTCCGTCAAGCCAGATTTCACAAATGTAGAAAAACCGGTCGTATCCAATCTGTATTCTTCCTATTAAGCCATGTTGGACTGATTCAAGAAATGCTCAGGTTAGCGATAATAATAATGAATTTGAACCATAATCACTGGCAGCGACACCATACAATTTTAGCCATATTCATAAAACTATTTCTTGTCTTACTTGTGGCGCATCGTCAGATTTTATTGTAGATACGGTTAGCGTTGGTTCGCTTATTACCCAAAGAAATCTATAGCAGTTTGCTCCTTGTGCCAAAGTCCAACCTCAAAACCTTACGGACACTCAATTCCTGTTGGTGGATCGTGTTTGATTTCCTTCCAAGATGAAAATAATACTACTACCAGTCGATTCAGTGATATTAAAACTGGTCCATCTATTATCGGTTTGCAAGCAATGCAAGCTAGAAAAGTTAGTCTATCTCTTCTAAAATCGTCTGAACATAATTCAGAGTTGAATTATCATATAATACAATGATAGCAAGCATCAGGTGGAATGCGAATTCCTCCAATTTCTTTTGAGGTAGAATGAAATTCTGTTTTTTTAACGCTGTCTTATCCCATGGACTCCATGAAAATGTTGAAAAGTCTTTGAAAGATTATATGTTCTGAAGGTATCATTGAAAAGATTGAGTTCTATGCTTGAAGCCACATATTGTTACACCGTCGAAGTCAGATAGGAAGACCTCAAAGATTTGTGGTGATTATTGTCTTACACAAAATACTCAATTGTTGGAGTTAACATGCACGACAGTTGAACATGAGGATATTAAGCATAAATTGACGGAACCTAAATTCTTCTCGAAGATTGATTTAAAAGCTGCCTACCTGCAAATACGATAACTGATCAGTCTTCAATGCTAACTACCATTTGGTTTATTTCGTTACAAATTTTTACCTTCCAGTTTGTGCCAATTTATGCTATATTTCAACAAGATTCGAGAATTTATAGCATAAAAAAGCGTGTAGCTGTATAACACCATATGATATTTTGCAAAGAATATATTTATAGTTGAGGCGTTGGGAAGAACGACACTTCTGGTAGTTCGAAAAAATTCATGTTAAGCCTCGGTATGATGGAAAAATATTCGTTTGTGTTATATAAACGGGATGTAAGTTGGTATTGCTGCGCACAAATATATGCAATTTGTTTCTGAATATCCTTTCACTAGATGATTGTAAAACATCTGACGGCGGGGAGTTCCATTAGAAACTCTAGCGGTTGATCCAACGGAGATTTCACCACTAACAAAGTACGTATCTGATTATTGAACGAAATAAACCGGAACACAGTTCGCAACGAATGACAGCATACAAATTCCAGGCAGTCACACGCGATATACTCGTCCAAAGGCAGAACACGAGCGTGGCGTGAATCGTATATTCAAAATTGTGTACGTATTTACATTTATGTATTTATATCATTAAAACAAAACAATAATGAAATATGCAGTGTTATTGTAATAAAATATCAATATCAATAAAATATCAATATACAATGATGAAAACACCATAATACTGTTTCCCTAGAGCGTTAGAAGAGAGTGAAACGCTCGAAACGAAAATATAGTTAATCCGCGTAGTCTGCAAGGCTTGCAGGCCATCTGACTCTCCGGCCTGATCGAGCTTTGTGAATTGGAGAGGTTGAGTCAGATTATGGAAGAAAGAGTTTATATGTTTGGGTTGATTAGGTTGACTGATAAGTGGGTGGGGTTGAAAGAAAAAGGTCAACATCCAGGGTACCACTTGGGGTGTGAACGTTTGGAGGCGGTGTTTCATCGCAGACTGGTTCGATAAAAGCTGCTTCAATCGATCAATTGCAACAGTATCTCTAGAACCATTTTGTTCGATGACGAAGTATTTGTCACAGCGGCTAACGACTTTGAAGGGACCGGTGTATGGGGCTTGTAGGGGTTTGCGCGTATGATCAGTTCGGGCAAAAACAAAAGAGCATGAATGCAAATCACTTGGTAAGTAAACGTTAAGGGTGTATGGGCGAGTGTGGGTGGCACGTAATTGGCGCATGAAGGAGCGTGAGCGATTGACATAGTGCGGAAGAGTAATGTCAGCTGCAACGTCAGGGGATGCGATCAATTCACCTAGGAGACTTAGTGGTGTGCCGTAAACTATCTCTGCTGCAGAACATCTGAGAACTTCTTTGACGATAGCACGGATACCAAGAAGGATCACTGGCAGGTTCTCTACCCAGTTTTCGGCATTACCATGTGACATCAATGCTGCTTTCAGCTGTCGATGGAACAGTTCAACAAGTCCGTTTGCGCAAGGATGATGGGCTGTGGTTTTGATGTGGTTACAGCTGAGGAGTATAGTCAACTCACGAAAAAGGGTAGATTAGAACTGTGATCCACGATCAGTAGTAATAGTAGATGGAACACCGTAATTACTTATCCAGTATTGTAGGAAGTTTTTCGCAAAGGTCTTAGCTGTAATACCGGTAATGGTGATGGCTATAGGCCAGCGGCTGAAACGGTCGACACAAGTTAAAATGTGGGTGAAACCATTAGAGATAGCCAGAGGACCGACAGTGTCGAAATGAACGTGCTGAAAACGTTGGCTTGGTGGAGGAAAAGATCCTGGAGCACTAATAGTATGGCGTTGAACTCGGAAACTGGCTTTTGTCCAATTTTGAATATCCACATGCATGTTCGGCCAAACAAATCGATCAGTGATCAACTTACGAGTAGCACGAATGCCGGAATGAGAAAGAGAATGAAAAGGTTCAAAAATGGATTTCCTAAGTAATTTCGGTACTAAAAGGCGGGGATGTTCGTTGGAAAAATCACACAAAACATTCAAACTGGAGTTGAGAATGGGAATACGTTGGACTCGGAGGGATGACAAAGATTGGTAGTGCTGCATGTCACTGTCATGTTGCTGAGCCTCTGCTATCTGCGTGAGATCGAAGTTCAATCGACTGAGTGTTGTGAGTTGCATGCGAGAAAATGCATCGGCAACTGTGTTCGACGAAGCAGATTTATAGCGAATGTCACTCGTAAATTGAGAAATATAGTCAAGGTGACGTATCTCACGTGGTGAATATCTATCAGCTGTGGCGGACAACGCAAAAGTGAGAGGTTTGTGGTCGGTTTAAACAATGAAATTGCGACCTTCAAGCAAATGTCTAAAATGACGAACAGCATAATATTTAGCTAACAATTCGCGGCCAAATGTACTATAGCGGGTTTGGGCGGGTTGTAGACGGCGAGAAAAGAAAGCAAGCGGTTTAGTAACACCGTCAATACTTTGCTGCAGGACAGCGCCGACTGCTGCTTGTGATGCATCGGTGGCAAGTACAAGCGTAGCGTTGGGATTCCTGGACATGTAGGATAACGTAGATGCTTCTTTTAGTGCATATTTCAATCGCTGAAACGATTCAGCAGCATCTAAATTCATTTTAAATTGTCATTCCGTTTCGCGTAGCAAATCAGTCATCGGTTGAGCGATGTTAGCACAGTTCGGAATGAATCTTATGTAATAATTAACTAACCTGAGGAATCGACGTAACTGTCGAAGCGAGGTGGAACATGATCAATCATTGATGGACGAAACTTTATCAAACACAGGGCGAATTCCGATTTAATCGACATGATGTCCTAAGATTTCGAGGAAAGCGACAGTAAAAAGGCATTTATCCGGGTTAACCACAACGCGTAATTGTGAAATTGGCTGAAAAACAGCATGCAGATGTTCTGCGTGTTCCTGTTGAGAAGAACTGGCGATCAGGACGTCATCAATGTAGACATGCACAAAAGATAATCCCTGGAAAACTTGGTCCATGATTCTCTGGAAGGTTTGAGCAGCATTGCGTAAACCAAAGGGCATTTTTAAAAATTCAAAAAGACCAAAGGGTGTGGTAATAGCTGTTTTATGGATATCTTCGTCGGCGACAGGTATCTGGTAATAAACGCGCACCAAATCTAGTTTAGAAAACACTGTCTTTCCGTGTAATGAAAGTGCAAAGTCATGAATATGGGGAATGGGGTAACGATCGGGAACAGTAACTCTGTTAAGGAAACGGTAATCACCGCATGGTCGCCAAGCATCATATTTATTTTTCTCCACCATGTGAAGGGGGCTTGCCCAGGGCGATTTGGATGGCCGGATAATTCTCAGTTCGAGCATATGTTCAAACTCACGTTTCGATACATCGAACTTGTTTGGAGCCAAACGACGGGGTTTGCTAAACACTGGAGGACCACGGGTCACTATGTGATGTTCAACGTTATGTTTTACGACCGCAGCTGCTGTACAGGGTTTGAAAACTTCCGAAAATACTTTCAGTAAGTCACTGAACGCAGATGGGATGTCAGGGGTGAGTACACGAATGGTTCGAATAGGGGAATCGCAGCAATTACAAAAGGAGTTGATCTTTGTCAAATTATCAATATGCTTTCGTTTAGCTATATTGACTGAAAGATCAAAATGTGAGAGGAAATCTGCTCCCAAAATCGGTACTTTGACATCAGCCAGCGTGAAAATCCATCGAAAGTCGCGTCGTAGACTCAATTTTACAGAAAGTGATCTTTTACCGTTTGCGGCCTGCAACGTCATCGACGAAGGGCTCTTGCGTTTTTTAGTGGATGGTGGGATAACGCTAATCTGAGCACCAGTGTCGATGAGGAATCGCATTTAAGTGGCCCGGTCGTTAACTATGAAAAGACGTCTTTGAGGGGAGCCAGACAGAGATGCCGTGTCTACTGTCTGGCTTCGTGGTTTCCCTGATTGGACACATTTGAATTATATGTGCAAGGTGACGTGCAATGCAGGGCCTTTGCACCGAAACGACGATGATAGTAACATAAACTTGAACCGTTAGAACGACTCAACGATCGCTTCTTGGGCTGTTACGAATGACGATTCCGAGAAGAACTACGAGATCGTGCGATGTTTTGTACTTGCAATGACAAAGAATGGAACATCGATTTTAACTCTTCAAAATCATTCTGGACAGGGATGCTTGTATGCGCGTCAGTGGTGTGTCGGACATGAGATAACGTACTACCATGCGATATATCATGTACTTCATCCGCTATGCGTGACAGGTGTTGCAAACTAGTATTTTTATCCATAATGGCTAACACTTCACGGACGTCTGCTGATAAACTTTGTGCAAAACAATTCGCGGATAATTTTGTCGTCAACAGGCTTGTCTCCTTGTAACTGCAGCATATGTCGCAAGTGCTGTGAAGGAGTGTGATCACCCATTTCTATACCTGAAAAAAGCTTTCGGAGGTTTTGCGCGTCGGTTGAAGATGTACGTGAAATATTAGCATTCTTGATGGCATCGTACTGTTATCGGCAAGGCGATTGTAAATTAAAACGGCAAACTCTTTTGATTCTGAAGGGGGCAACATACCAACCACACGGTTATACTGACCTCATCTGAGGTAAAAATGAAGCAGACTGGTGAAAGCCCACCGGAAGCCGGTCAGCAGATGAATCTTCTGTCGATGAAAGCAACAACAAAGATTGCCACAAGGAACGTCCGTACGATGTATGAGACCGGAAAGGCTGCATAGGTCGCGAAAGAAATGCAAAGGTATGGCATACAACTGCTGGGAATATGTGGAAGTAGATGGAATGGATCTGGTATGTTAGTTTTGACATCCGGAAAACGGATTATTCCGATCGCCCAGCAGATCAGTAGAAGAAAGTGGAGATGGGTTGGGCACACCTTGCGGAAACCTTATGATGACATCACGCGTCATGCTCTGGTATGGAACTCAATCGGGAAGAGACGGGTCGGACGCCCAAGGCTATCTTAGAAGCGCTCGTGTGAAGAGGAAATCCGCAAGTGTGGACTTAACTGGAACGACATCAAACTGACTGCTATGGACAGACCAAAGTGGAGACAAGTTGCCGAGGCTCTATGTTCCTCCAGGAACTCAAGGGATTAAGTAAGTAAGAGGCGAGGATCGTTCATACCAAAAGATGGAAGACTAAAGTTTGTCATAACGTCTGTAGAAATATCCTCAGATGGCGTATCAGAAAATGCTGATTTAAGATCCATTTAATAAATGAAAAATAGTTATGACAGCAGAATCAAAATAAATGGGAGTATATGGTACGAACGAAAATTTTAAAAAGAAAAATGTTCGGGGCTCACCAATTTGTAGCGGTTGATCCAACGGAGATTTCACCACTAACAAAGTGCGTCTCTGATTATTGAACGAAATAAACCGGAACACAGTTCGCAACGAATAACAGCATACAAATCCCAGGCAGTCACACGCGATATACTTGTCCCTAAGCAGAACACGAGCGCGGCGTGAATCGTATATTCAAAATTGTGTACTTATTTACATGTATCATTAAAACAAAACAATAATGAAATATGCAGGGTTATTGTAATAAAATATCAATATCAATAAAATATCAATATACAATGATGAAAACACCATAAAACAAACGGCAGTTCCGGTGAGAAAAGGGAATATGAAATGCCAGTTGGTGAGTACGTGTGGTATGGCTTGACCAGAGACGGAATAGATGCTTCAGGGGTTGCATCTTTGAGTCCATTATTTTATAAGTTAGGATTAGATCCAATTGAACCCGTATGCGAGGCAGTGTATCCAAATTATTGATGAACCAGTCGATCCTCATATGTTAGTTAGCGGAGACAGCCAACTATTTTAGTTGCTTTGTGATAAATCCTCTAGAGCAACTTGATGTCATTTTATAGCCATGGTGTCCAAGATTGCACTGAGTGATCAATCACTGGGTTAATATACGTATTAATGAGCATGAAAAATGTTTTACCGAGAAAATGTCTTAAAATACGTCTAAGCATACCTAACATGCGGTTAGCTCGGTGTCACACTGCTTCGCATTGCATGCTATTCTTAAGACTTCCACTAATTCATACACCGAGGTCACTTTTTTGTTGTCCATTCCAGTTGTTGCGATCTAAGTTTGTACGAGATTAGAAAATCATTGCCTATTTGCAACATTTTGCACTTTCTGAAGTTTAATGGAAGCTTGTTTCGCTCTGACAGTCTGTTCAACATATCTAAATTGCTTTGTAAGCACAAATAGTTAACGACGTTTAGCATCATCCTCAAAGAGAACCATTTTGGCTGTTACATTTTCAGAAGGTCATTGATGTAGATCAAAAAAAACCGCAGCAATTACCGAACTTTGTGGACACCGGTTTTGGCTTTGATATGGTTGGAGCCGACGAATATCTAAATGATATTATTGTGCATACGCCAACGCGATCCCTTCATGGTGAGCGTTTATTGGCACTGTTTCGTAGATTCACCTCTAAAAATGTTGCTGTTAATCCGAAAACCTGTTTGTTTACTGTTTCGAATTTTGAATGCCTTGGATATATTTTTGATGATAATGGATATAAACCAGATCACAATCGTTCACTTTTACTGACCAATGCTGAGTCTCCAAAGAACATGACCCAATTGAAATCTATTATTGGTGCATTGCAATACTATTCGAGGTTCATTCCAAATTTCAGTCCACAAGCATAACCATTTTTCATTTAAATCAAAAAGAACTTTGTACGGACTGATGAACATGAACATTGTGTACACAGCATACTATCCTTCTTTAGGTCAGATGCAGTTCTTCGTCCATTTAGTCCCAGAATTCAGTCCTTTGTAATTACTAATGCATCTTCTGACTTTATAGGTGCTGTTATCGAGCAAAATGGACATCTAGTAATTCTCGTTTTTCCTAGTTTAACTACTGTTGAAAATGGTTATGTTTAAACACACCGTGAATCTTTAGCTGTATATTAGGCCATTCAACGTTTACACAAATTCGTGTTTAGTTATTGTTTCAACATTTTTACTGAACTTGAAGACTTGAAATTCGTATATGATCCTGGTAAATCTATTTCGAAAGGTTCTGCCTCGATGGTTGAAAGACGGATTACATTAAACAGTTCTTATGATTATGCTATTTAACATCGATGTGCTAAACACATTCAGCATGTAGATTACCTGTCGGGCCAATCACTACTAAATGCGAAATCTGATTATAATTTTGCTTCTCATTTATTGCAACCACTTCCTGTCATTCATCATAGTGACACGAAAACGTTTCTTTACTGCTATTTTTTACTGCTTTGAAAAAGATTGAATTCACAAATTCTGAAAAAATGTCCATCGTTGGCTCCTGGTGTTTTATTAAGCTTCAATGATACAATCATTATCCCCCCAAACATTGCGTAAAGTTGTACTGAATGATTTGCATGCTGGATATCTTGGAATAGAAAAATAAAGTCTCTAGCCAGAAGTTTATGCTGGTGGCATTAAATGAAAGCAGACGTACGTATAACTGATATTTCTTGTGAAGCTTGTCAGCATAAAGTTAACCGACAACCATCTACATGGACACCATGAATATAAGCATGTGAAGCTTTGCAGCGCATTCATGTGGATTATTATGGATCATTATTAAACAAGTACTATGCATTAGTTGTGATTGATTGTTATTCAAAATGGCCTGATGTGTTTTCAAGCAGAAAAGAAATTTTAGTTTTAATATACGTGCTTTGCGGGAAGTGTTCAGCCACCAATATGTACTTATTGCTGTTGTTAGTGACAATGACAGTCATTGTTATGCTGTATGTGTTACAAGTGTGTCACATTCATTGGGTTGTCGACACTTATTCACTGCACCGCGTCATCGACAATCAAATGAATTAGTTTAAAAGTTTGTGGATAAAAATTACATTTGGCGAACCTGATCCAATTGTTGACGATTTCTTATTGTAATATCGGAATTGTACTCATACAACTACCGGACAAACTCCAGCTATGTTATTCAATTCAAGATCATTGAGATCCAATCTACCGGGTCTAGGATAACTTGAAGTTTCATTTCATCGTGGCAATGTATTCCGAACGATTTTTTGTATCTTGCTTGGTAATAACGGTATGTCGATGGTAAAAACTATGGAACTTGATGATGGCTCAATGCATCGCTGTCATGAGGATAAAATTACCCCCAGAGATACAGGCCGGTTGTGTTCCGATTTTGATTGCATTGACAATCATAAAACTACTATCCTAGCTAAAATATTCATTCGCATTCTTTTCCGTCACACACACCCCACGACCGGTTTCGTGCTGTTTGCACTCATCAGGTAGGGACAGTAAGATCAGGATCCGCATGCACTATCCTAGCTACTTCCGGAAATCCTGAACTTGAAAGAGAGTTTAAAAGATCAGGACGTTTGATGAACAAATCGGCTTGGGATTATAAAAACTGAGGATCATTCGCAAACTGCGGCGGATTTGATAATCGCACTATGGTTCAACAATTACTGTTTATTCATGTAAATTTACGATACGCCATTAATTAATTATTTGCGCAATATTCAAATATACTTTGTGATCAGTTGCTTATTGTGATTGCTACTTCTCGGTTTAGTACAGGTTATTGTCAGTCACAGTTACAAATACCTGAGACCAAAGGATGGCCTGGAAGCACTTGACGTATCATCACATACGATTGAGATATCAAACAAGAAAGAACCAACTTTGACATTGGTGGGCGCTCATTTGAAGCTTTCCACAGACAGAAATTCTAGACGCCCGGTTGGCTTATCAAGCATTTGCAGTGTTGTCCCAATTGAATTAAACTGAACAGAACTGCATTATCAGTATCCACTGAAGTTCAGTTGAGTTCAGTTTGCACAGGACAGTAAGTGACTAACGAGCCGATTGACCGTCAAGATTTCTTTTGTTGGTATGCCACAGAAGAGCGTCCACCACTTCAAACAATATATTCAGAAAGTTCTTCTGGTATGAGAGTAATCTGGAATGCAACAGAAAAACAATAGGTGAGAATAGACATTAGTGCGTTCCAAAGGTAAAATGGAGATCATATCAACTATTCAACGACGGATATAAATCAGGAAATGAAAAAGGCCACACAGAGTTCAGTCTCTTCTTGAAACCCCCTACCGAAGTGGAACGGAAGCACTTCTTCAGTAACAGGATTCCAGCAATCTACTACTATTTTACTGAAGAAGTATTTACGAACATTAGACCTTGGTCATTTTTAATGGATGCCCTTGATTACAGACACTTGGCGTGAGAGCATACATTGCACTTGGATTAACAGTATTAAAACCTGTCATGATTATGAAGGTTTCAATCAGGCCCCTACATAAAGGCCTTTATCAGTCAGGAGAGATCTGGACTCATCAAACGTTTCTTATACGACCTACCTGATTACCCTTCAAGTTGAAGTTCAAGTTACAGAGGACTGAAGGTGCCAAAAAGCCAATTACGTGTCAAACGTTTTCTTTGCTGGTATGTTGTTGAGCACCCAGGGCTTAGATATGAAGTATAAAGTCCGTATGTTTCAAACGCTACTGTTTACGGATATCTGGAAAGCTAGGTAGGGTTTCTATTTACCAGCACGGTGAGAGGTCATGGATTTAGAAACAATGCAAAAAGGTGGGCAAAATCCAAGTACGCGCCGAGAATTTTACGTTGTTAAGTCTACGAGGAATGATTAAAAACAACAAAATCATTATTTCAGTGAATCTAGAGGTTCCGCTTGTGGTTTCGCAACGAAGCCATTCTTACGCTGGAAAGCCGCTTATTTTTCATAAAATGGGTGTTCCTCAGCACGAATCTATACTGTCGGCTTGGGAAATAAGAGCGTCGCAGTCATAATTATTTTGAAATTCGACCATGGTTGATCAACCTTAACTCACTCTGGACATGGTTCTATTAACTACTAAATTCGACGTAGGAAATGTGGTCTCCCTGTCACGGTTAGAAAGAATTTACCATTTATTGTTGGCCCATGAGTTTAGCATTTGTCACGTTGAACCCACTGCTGTGCTAGTCAGGCATTTTTCATGCCATAGACAATGCAGCTCTAGTACGACAAAAATTTAAAACATGTTGAGCAAATGTGGAATCAGATTAGGATCTATATCCTTCTAATTCGGTATCGATTTGCTTTCTGAACACTGGTGTTCAATGAGGTTAAATTCAACATCGTCATTTCCAATATCTCGAAGTGTACATCAACGCAAAGCTATTTGAAGGGATTATAAACTTGCTTCTCCAAGTCGCGATTGAGATTGGTAAGAGCTGAGGTACAATAGCACATTTTATAGAGAAGCTTTGTAAGTTTTTTTAACGAAACAAATCCATCAGGGTAATACTCATTCAAAAAGATACTACAGTTAGTTCATTCTAAACGCTTAACAAGAAGGAAGTAGGCAAATTACAGATAGATGATTGGTTTGAGGTAATTACCTATTTACAGAAAGCTCATTGTCCACCGTACACAATGATACAATGATACAATGTAATCTTTTATTGTTGAAAAAAGTAAGTCAGTGATTTGGGAGATAAATGTTTTAGAAGATGTTGAAAAACTTGAGTAATTGCTTTTCTCCTGGAAATGAGGGAAATTTGTTCAGAATTTTGACACTCCCGCGCAGCTGAGGTAATTGACGCAACTCGCGCAGATTGTGGATACTAAAATTTTAAAAATGTTTACTATATGACTACTCACAAACCGAAAGTAGGCAAATGTAAATGCCAAAAATACGACACCAAAAATATTGACTGGCTATAGCAATGGCAGAAAATTTAATCTAGTTCCATAAAATTCAATGAAATTGTACGACCAGTGCGCAGCAAATAGTGTAATAACGGAATATGCTTCAGGAAAATTATGTTTGAATTAGTATTTCAGTGGATACTAGGCTTTCTTCTGAGATATGCAATTTCCAGGGACCCACAGATTGCTTGATCACTAGGTGGTACAACACGTTACACTACGGAACTTTTGGTGCCCATGACTGTAACGCGTATGTTTTCATGGGGTCACTGGAAAAAACTGCATAAGTATTACCTACAGGATCCGCGACATTGCGCTCGCCAGATCGTATGCTATGTTTTACTATGTATACTGATTCCAAGACAACTACTGACCCACACACCGAAGTATTTTTCAGGTGGTGACCATCTTGGTTCTTTCAGGCCAAGGGCTGAAGGTTGAGAAGCGGAACCGAAAAAGGAATAATTAAACGAAATTCAAATGTACATTTATGACTCGCATTCATCCAAGAAACCCCACTGGAGAGCTTTGTCGCGTATACATTCCATGAAAAGCAACATGAAATTCTACTCGAAGCACAGTAAGATTTTCTTCCCCGATCGGTCACGAACATTTTCCCTTATGTTGTGAAATTCGTGGGTGAGCATAATTAGAGTTTGATAGATTGACATCAGACGCAATCGATAAGTGTGTGCGAAATATGATGCTGACATGGTTAACGTTGAATCGAGTGCCCTGAATCTTGTTCGAACAACGTACTGGACTTCAGACAACATAGAAGGTTTGGCCTCAATTGAGCTGACACAGATTATAACTAATATTCCCGATAAATACTACGGTTAATTTTGATTGCAAATGATTAGTAAATATACACAATCCTTTTTTGCACTTTTCTTGATAGCATTTTACGGTTTAATGTCCTGATTGGTTCTAAGCTGCAACCGGATTGTAACAGGAAAATTTTAGTATAATTTAGACAACTGCATTTCACCAACTGGAAATTTTGCCTATCGATTTGTTCGGAGCAAGTCCGTTCCTATCGCGGACCCAAGAATCCATTTGCAAATTCCCGTCACCATGTCAGTGTAATCCCTTTTTGAAATGGTTTGGTTTAAACAAATCACATTTTTCGGGAATCGAATAACGCAGATCAGTTATCTGATTTCTCATGCACAAGAGTATTTTCCTTCGCAACCGGATGTGTTGACAAGCTACGTGGGCGGATGTGGATGCTATTTAATTCCTAGTAAGTTCCCGAAAATAGGAAATCGTCGTATTCGGAATGAACCAAGTTCTGGTTGCACGAAACATATTTTCGAGGATTTACGAGAAATTCGAACGTGCCAAAACACGGTTGTACACATGGCCTCATTTGCCTTGGCTGATTTTACTTGTTTCTGCGCTAAATGTGATATGCATTGGTGGGAAACGTCGTGCGTTCGGCATTTTTATCGCGGCCTTGCACACTGCTTACAATGAAACAAGTATGACTGAACTCAATTGGATCGGTGACAGTTACGCTTCATTGGGATTCTTCCTGATGCCGTTCGCCACGACTGCAATCTTGAACTTGAACCGACCCTATCGGCTAACCATGCTGCTGGCTGGACTGACGATTTTGCTTAGTTGTGTGTCATCGGCAGAGGTTCCAGATCCGGGTTATTTGTTTCTGACGCATACAATACTTCATGGTATTGGGTCCACGTTGATACTTTGTGGAACAAGTCTTATTACGGGAGATTATTTCGATAAAACTCATCGCTTTCATGTTATGGCCACAGCATTCGTTTCCGGTGGACCCTACGGAGTTCTCATATTTGGACCACTGTTCTCACACTGGATTCAACATTACACATGGCGTAATGCGTTTATATACAGCGGCGTACTTTTCCTATGCGTCACGAGCCTGGCTGCGGTAACGTTTCTTCCACGTTACATGTATGAATATAACCAAGTTCGGGAAACTTCAATATCATCAGAAGATGCACCAAATAATTCAACTGGAATTCAGTTCCGAAATTTCCCCAAGGCAAGCGATGGAAAAGGATGGGCGTTTTGCTCGACAGAACATCTTCGTAATAACCCTCAAGTGTTTCTGTGGGCCTTTGAACGTTTATTTCACAATGTAGTAGTGTACGGGCTATTGATGAACATGACAGATTACGTGAGTAAAGCACAAGACAATAAGCTTATCAAAGGCGCTAGAGTAAACTTGTATTTCGGTATCGGCGAGTCAATCATATTTACAATTGGTGCATTGATCGGGGATCGTATCCGTGGATATTTACCGATGGTTTATCTTGGTGGAGCTGGGATGGCTGCATTGTTCCTTTTAATCCTACAAAAAGCGTATACAGATATAAATGTTGTTTATATCCTGTCCGGTTTCACGGGAGCATCGGTTGGAGTCGGGAATACATTTCTTTATGCTACCGCTGAAGAAGTCATGTTAGTACACGGATCGATAGCTTTTCCGATGACAAAAATGGTCGCTGGGATTGGTATGCTTGTTGCACCATTATTTTCCGGCGCAATCATTGACTCATACGGTTATCGGGGATTTTTTCTAAGTATGGCGATCTTGGTTTGCCTTCGGTTTGGACTGCTGTTTTTAATTTGCATAATTTTGAAAATGAAGGCTAGGCGATCGCGAGAATACGAAAAGGGAAAGGAAGATTTTGAGAATGAAAAAACCCTGATGAACCAAGAACAGCACAATGCACCGGAATTGGTAATCACACAACCAGCAGACGCTCAGAATACCGTGCTCGCGAACGACATTGAAAAGCGGATAGAAGAATCAAGTTTATGGTACAGTAGCGTAAAATAACTCGCCAGAAATCGGTTGGAGACGGGTTGAAACATTGAACTGGAAGATCCCAGATATTTGATATTTCATTAACCTTAAATAGAATTGGATCCGAGATTTACAAGCAGAGTATCATATACTGATTACTTTTAGATTAGTCGATGGAGTTTATTCAATTTGTCTCCGATTATGTGAAAAATTGCCTTTTCATTGTTGTTGGTACAAAATTTGAGGACGTAAAAACGTGCTGGTAATCATTTTGGAATGTGTTGAAAGTGATTTAATTTTGAAGGAAAATGTTAGCTAACATGATTTTATTTTTTATCTGTTACATTTGAAATTCATATATTTCTGCGACAAGAAGCAGTAAGCCCTAAGAAAATATCTAGATTATCGATCGTGCAGCCCCATTCAATCGAACTCAACCATATATCCGATTTTGTTATCCATCCTGCGGTTTTTTTAGCTTCCTCCGGTCCTTTTTGACTTTGGATGTACACCACAGGCGCATGAGGTTTTTAGATGATGAAACAGTCCGATTCCGAAGGAATGATCTCCTTCGTAGCGCCCAAAGTGATAGGAAGTACTCATTCTATATACGGCGAGATTTACGTTCCACAGCCGACAGCAATAGCTGCTCTTCCGCGGCTTACAGTCGACGCTTCACACAGCTCTTTTAAATTAAACGGCCATGTTATGTTTTTTTAATAAAGAGGACTTTCAACAAAGTATATCTCAAAATTTACTGTCCAACAACGTAGAATGGCGAAAAGCCAATCGATCGTAAAATAACGATTTATTTACACCCGAATCGCATGATCAATTTCAATAGATTGAACACCATTTTCGTAACACATAAAATCGATCATTCTAGAATGTCGGTCGATAATATGTCGATACCGATTGTAACGGCCAAACCGATCAGTAAGATGGAATGTTTTTGGTGATCAATAGTAGTGTCAAATTTCCGACCAATTAACAAATTGTCTAGTTTTCTGCGTTAGGAGCAGTGCCTTCTAACAAATCAGGAGCAAGTTCGTCTGAACTCGCAGAGTCAATATCAAGAGCTTTCATATATTGTTCACAAACGTCTTTGGACAATAAGGTCAATTCAAAATATATTCGGTCGATCTGTCTTGATCTGACGTTAACCATATCACACCTCTTATTTTACGATCTCTATTACTTTGCGCTTCATCCCCGACGCCAACCTGTCCCTTGTTTATCACATTCAGTTCCGAATCCCACAGCACATCAGAAAGCCGATCGGCTGAGCATTTTTTACTCACATGGCAAAATGCAGTACACTCTTATCTTTTATTGGCGATTCTTGTAACCACATGGGAAACCCTCAGTATGCCGGTGATCTTGTTTCAATGGCAGAGTTTCCATTGAACAGCAATCATGCAACTAGTATGTAATTCAAATCTATGTGGGTTTGCGATTGCTTTCGATGAAGCTTTTGGTAATTTCTGTTCATACTTTGTGATGCAGGTTTTTGTTTTACAAGTAACCCGAGAGCTCTTACAAAAAACTGTTTAGGTTGGTGCAGGTTGCAGGTTGGTGGTTGTTTTTGTGGTTCGTTCCGAAACTTTCTGCTCTTGTGTTGTGATGGAGGGTGGTGTAGCTCATGTTTTCCGAAATTTCGTGAACCGTGCTCGTCGATCATGCACAGCAGTTGTTGTTAAAGATTTTCAACTTTTCATTAGTGTTATGCGTAGACTCTGAATTCAAAGGTCGATGTCTAATTTTTATTGCAATCATGCCGCGTTTGTCTTGCTATTGGTTTCCTATCCCACCATCAACATATAGCTTTTCCCGCTGTGTATGAATCAAAGGTATTACTTAAACATGTACTCTTATCCTATATTTCTTACCCCGTGCTTATTTTTAAACCTGATAACTACGCTTCTTTTTATCTCACCCGAATGCTCGGAATTAGTACCGTTTTTCCATTGTTTGAAGTCTCTTTAAACCGAATCTTGCTGTCTTCACTAAATGACGCTGAACACCCAAAAACCTTTTGTGAAACGGAAGTGTGGGGGATTTTAGCCACACCTTACCTAAATTTTCATTTTCAAGTGCCGCGGTCTCACTAGTCTTGAAACAAGTGTCGAAGTGGGTGTACTTCAGTAGACACAATTATATATGCGGCGTATCCGCATTTTAGGAAAGTCACATACACTCAGACGTCGCAATCTTTCACTGTACGGAACAGTTCGAAGATTATTCACTAACTTTGTCGCTTTGTAATAAATTTTATCGAGGAAAACATTATCTTTCTTTATCCAAGGAGCTCAGAATTCGACCACTTAATCCATTGTTAGATGAAGCTAGACGTTGATAATCCTTGGTAAGGTTACTGGCAAAATTACTCGAAATATTCTTTGAAATATGTTTAACAATCTATAAACATTCTGCCCGTGAATTGTACTTGCAAATTCGAGGATATATCCACATTTACACATTGAAATTTATCTTTCCCCTAAAACCAATAATTTTCCTTGACAATATTTTTTCTCTGGTTGATTGCGCTTCAGTCGAAAATGTAGACAATTCATTCTGTTGTACTTCTTTCTTGTCGGTGGTATACTTTTCACGGTTGGTAAGCTCTTCCATTTTTGATTATTTACACGAGGACATAATCCATTCAGACAGGCTTCTTCTAACGGTTGCTCAAAATGGTGATGGCAGGCAAAATGGAAGTATTATTCAATGGTATTATATAATTATTATTGATTATTAGTGTGCTCTGCTTATTGTTATTACTGCGAGTAATATTAGCCGCCTTATATCCGTCGGTTTACGATTAAGGTGATATTTGTTGCCGTTTAGATGTTTTAAAAGAAAATAGTAAGCATGTTGTAAGCGTGACATTGTTTACACTAAACATAAGAAAGCTTATCTTATTTCTAGAGTTGTGTGATAGAGTTGTGATAATAGCTAGATTATTTAAAAGAGAAAAACAATTCAAGTGCGTGATTAAAAGCGAAGGAAAACCGAATTGATCAAATCATGTTCATAAGCATGTAAGCCGATCGGCCTGTTCAATCACACGTGCCCAAACAGATGTAGATGGTGTTATATTCATGATATTGAACAAGAACCACATTTGCATGCATTTCCATCACACAGGAAACTCATGACCACTTTCGTCCTGATTGCACTTATCAGGTAGGGACAGTAGGATCAGGATCTGCATAATCTGGGGTTTAACCAAATCTACGTGTATGTGGACACGTGATTGATCTGGTACGTCGTGCTGACCTTATTCAAAAGTGACTTAAAAGTTCATAACTTGTTCACCGTTTCTCTATTGTTTCGAATCATTCGGATCCTGATTATTTTGTCCCTACCTGATGAATACCAACGGCACGAAACCGGTCGTGGGGAGTGTGTGTTCGATGGGAATGCATGCGAATTAGGATTTTGAGCCTCAACATAGGTTATATTTTTCCAGCTGTTAATTACAGTCTTTGGTATAGCCGCAATTTCAAATATCACAAGAATTATTGAACATTTCTAGTGAAAATACCGCAACATAGACAAAATAAAATTTGTTGCAAATACTTGCAATTACTTGCAGGGTAGCTCGAAAGGCATTAACCACTTAATCGTTCCAACCTCAGTCGATTATGGTTTGAATCTCTTGGCCGAGATAGTTGTTTATCTTGTGGTAAAGTGACCAAGCTAATTAAAATAAAAAAGTAATAATCATAAAAGTATTTAATGATTGTATTGAATGTCTAAGCAACGAGCGTGATAGCCAACTGTACAATAGTGAAATTCCCATGATTATCAGACAATGACTCGTAGATTCAGGAGGTGGTAATATTTCTCATCCGTTTGCATAAGGATTTTCGCCGTTGATTTCACAATGCTTCCGCTCTGCATTGAAGACAAGAAGGAAGTGTGGTTCGTTGAAATTTGAAAAAAATAAATTTCAAAACAGTAGATGCTTACAAATTTCTATCGAGCCTCTACAATCGCATTGCAACTATACTCTAATTTGCGTTGAACTCGCCCCCATCCAATGCGAGGTAAAACAATTTCATGAACGCCCTGCTAATTTAAAATTCAAGGTCATAGTTTCGTGACCTTATTATATAAGGCATTAATTACAAATTCATTGAGTGCCGAAAATGTGATATAGCAAAACACGAAGCTATCTAATAATGAATGTTCTAAACGTTAACATAATTTTAGTAGTTCAAACTGGTGGAAATGTTTTGTATTAGGGAGTTTCGCTTTATCAAGATCACTTATATTTTCCACCTGGTTTTGTTATATTATTTGTAAATATTCGATGGCGAGAGCAACATGTAGTTAAATGATTCACGGATTCACTGATTTTTGGTTAATAAGTTAAACATTACAACACCTTGAGGATTTCGGTGTGAATGAAAATGTTAAAAAAATTATGGTACATAACGGGTAGAGTATATCAAATGTAAGGCTCACGGATGATGTTCGTTTGCGTATATAATTCCAATTTCGATTCAAATATCGCCAGGGAAGATCACCACATGGAGAGTTACGGGAATTCCAAAGAATTATATAACACGTGCGGTAAAGGGGGCGTAAAGGGCTAAGGCATGTCAACTTGTCACTTTCTCATCACATACTTCAAGCCAGTGTCTTAGTGGATGCCGTTCAGTAGACCCAGTTCTATTGATCAGATAGCGCCGTATCCTCCTTTGGTTGAAGTGAACTGCGTAAATGGATGGCGATATGAGCGTGATAATAGCTGGACACTTCAATATATTTGCTTACTCGACTTTGATTTCTTGGAGTTGAATTGAGTGTTTGTCCGACTTATTAAACAATTTTCATATAGTTTTATCGTTGTATACTTTTGATAGGTTTTAGATTGATTTGGTATCAAGTATGTTTAGCTGTATTACCCAGATTGAATCAACTATGAGCGTTTTACGACATGAAGATGCGCCAGTTTCCGAACACACAATAATTGATTCGCATCATTCACCCTCAACATACACTTATTTCATTAACTGTCTCAGTATCGGGATAATCATTCACGAAGAAAGCTTGTCAGCTTAGCTCTAAAATTGTTTCAAGCTATCAGTGCAAATCAACCAGCAACATGACCGGTTCTATTCAATGAGGACTCGAAGTATGGTTTCTCAATGCCGGCTAAATTAATTCAAACTTACACAAAACTTTGAATCCTGATTCCATGTTATCTGAACCTGCTCTTCGGATCCTTCAGCAATCGACCCCTGTGTGGTAAATGGTACAAACTCATTGTTCATGGTTTGCAAATAATCGAAAAATGAAACATATCTTAACATGTATCTTAATAGACACAAACAGCCGTTCGCAAAACATGAGTCGTATTTGAGAAAATGGTGAGTGTTACAAGGCCAAGTTTGTCACGTATCTCAAGTGCTCACTGACGTGTCACGCAAAATGGGACAAATCATTGACCTCGGAGGCGGTATTGTTCCTAAACAATGAAAACATTCCTGACTTAAGCCACGTCTGTAAAAATTGTCGAACGGAACCCATCGAGAATTTTTCTGCTTTAACAAGTATCCAGCAATGCAATCTAGATGATCGCATGTTTAGCTTAAAGCGCATCATAGAAACGTTAAAGGCTTCATTGGAGACTTTGGTCATAACTCAGAACAATACGTTTACCCATATAGCTACCGAAAAATCGGAAAACATTCGGAAATGTCAACCAGATAAAATATATATATCTATGCGATCATTCTACGCAAACCCCCAACTGTGCCGGATAGACTTGAGAAGCGTTCTCTTCATCAACAGCATATCTGATGAAAACTCCACTGAAACAAGAAAATTACGATGCTCATTTAAAGGTTCAGCGGAAACTCTGTGATTCAAAACCAAAGGTCACAAGAAAATAGTTATTAAAAAACAACAGAGAAAGTTTGAGACCGATCGAATAGTCACTGAGCTGAAAAAATTAAAAGGAATCAAATAATATAATTTTTGTGTCATGTTTCGCTTATGACACATAAAGCTTTGTCAGATCAAACGTCATAGTCAGAAAGCTGAACGCGATTGAGTAGCAATCCATCCACCACCTCTAATTCATTGCGACACTAAAGAGCGTTTCGACACCTTGGTGGTCTGAAGTCAAGTAGAGAAATAACAATTCAGCGGACTTATTTACGCAGCACAGTACGAACGCGGTCAAGTTCAATTGACACTGGTGCTATAACATTAGAGGTGTACGACGATTGTTAGTTAATGGCAATACTTTTCAATTACATAATGTAATAAAAGCATGAAATGCTTGTCTGTTTCGGCTGCGAGAATCATAGCACCGAGCTCTACGCACTCTCTAGCGTTGCAACCGCGTTTACAAGCATTTGGAAATTTGAAAAATGGAGCTCACAATTTTCAAAATGTGGTTAACTTAATCGATTTAATTTAATTTAATTTAATTTAGATACGCTATGTAATCTGGTTAACCAGCATTGTCATTCCAATTTGTTATATCAGCACTAACTCTATTAACAGTGTACATATTACACAAATCACAAATATAAACAACATATTCTCCAAACCTCGTTTAAACAACAATGCCCATCAGATCTAATCGGTGTTAGCTTACACTGTATCCGATGGGAAGACCTGACACAGAGATCTGTTCGGTTGGTCGACCACAACAGATGTTGCTGGCTCCTTGTGAACTGGTCGAGCAAACAAAGCTACTCAAATGTGTCAGTCTGGAGAACAGTTCATAAACGCTTAATTGCGATCGGTCAGACGGTGGACGGTAGCCCAGCTCGTTAAGGCGTGGGACTACAATGGTGGTCGGGGGTTCAAATCCCACCTCTGAAGCGGGGGATATGCACTGCTGATGAGCTCAAATAAGAGCAAAACTCGAGTCCAGTGCTTCCATTATGGACCGTCGTGATCAACTTTAGGAATAGTTCGATGGACTTGGCACGGATGAGTAATCACAAATATAAACAACATATTCTCCAAACCTCGCTTAATATTAAGATGTGTTTATTATCCGTCTTTCCTTGATTGACATTCTATGTTCCATAACTGCATTCAATACTAACAGTGAACTCACTTTTGTAGGTGTCACAGTGAATCCATTAGCAGTCAGCTCAGCCACATTTTCGATGCTAAATTCCGCCCGCTAAATATAAACAAAACCAATTATCAGAAGGCTTTGGCGAATTGGGGAGATTTCGGTTCAATTAAAGGTTTCAAACATTTCACTAGTTTAAATAAGAGCAGATCAAAATTGTTTATTATAGTAATCAATAATGATAATTTGGCTATCATCTAAAATCGTTTAGGTTTCGCAAGATATCGGAAGATACATCAGATGCTTTCACACAAAAGTGCGTATCGATGGTACTGCTGTCCCGCATAGTTTGTAAGACTACTGATGTTAATCAATGGAGCTGGATTTTAAACGATTGCATGAAACTATATCAAGCGCCAAACTGAAACGAGGTCTGGTTTCTATATGACTGGCAACGACAAATAAACGACCTTGTAATTCTTCCGCGCAGCTTTCAAAAGCGTCCGCTTACTTATCGCCAAAGTGATGAAACGCATTTTAATGAGAAACATTATTGGACACCGGCCTACAACTATAAACAGGAAAATGCATGACAAGGTTTCTGCGGAAACATTTCTGCTTGTCATGATGCGATACACAGCAAGATGACTAGATAAATCTCGACGGTTTCGACCGGAGCAAGTCGTCATGCAATTGAAATTACTAGATACTTTCTTCGATGTTTGAAAATTGTCATTTCAAATGAAATTGATTCTTAGAATTATCAAGATATTCACTTGAAGTTTGAAAGCTGTCAATAGCAAGCGCGTGGATGATTAAACTTCACTAATATTGTAATTTTCGAATCAGTTCTCCATAGCAGCCGTAATACAAGCCACAAAAGAAATTGATGTGCTCCCAAATGACTTATTCACAATATTTTGTTAAAGAACGTTTGTATTGTAGGTTAAGCGATAGTTTCCAGTTTTTTGCAAAAAACATGAAAATTTATGGTAGACTCAAAAGGGCAGCGAGCGTCCGGTTACACCAACGCATGAAAGCAGATTGTACGTGAAAACTACTCACAACTACTTACAACGTTAAACAAGATTACGAATATTTGTGAACATATTGAATGAGGCAGAAGCTTAATAAATTAGTAGTGATGTTAGGTGCTATTCATGGGCCAAAGTACTTTCTTCCAAATCGCTCGAATTCAATCATTGGTATTGAAGTAGCCACGAGCCATTTTCACGAAAAGATTTTCGCCTTAAGTGCTACGTGTTTTGTGGTCATTTGACTTGGAACATTTTGCTGTTTTATCTTTTGATATTCGAACAGATACGTAAATAGTAAAGTACTTTGTATTTCATTCAAGATACCAGACTTCGCGTAGATTTACTCATTTAAATTCGGCGTGTGCACAGTAATCTATTATATGACCCACCCACTAATGACTGTTGATGTTTTTCGTTATGTAGCATAAAGTCTTATATAATTGAGATGCTCTGAAGCTATCCAGCATTCTTCCTATGAAGCTTCAGTGATAGTGGAATAGCGAACCAGGCGCGCTTGTTGGTGGCTGTAACAATGCTGCCATTTTCGTTCATTTCACGTGGTGCTTGGCAGACCACGTTTCTCATGAGAAAGGTCATTAGCATGCACAGCATCAAATGAAACATAGGCGTATCGCAATTGTTACATATTAGAACATCGAAACAGCTATGCGGTGTAAGAGCCTCTTTTCATGATCTCTATCCTCGACAGTGAAAAAACGTTTTGAAGGAAAGTGTTTCGCTCATTAGAAGTAGTGCAAATTACCGTTGTGTTCGGCTTTATTTGGAGTGCTTCACTTTACATGCGAAAACGGTTTTAGACAGTTCCTCAATTCGCACATTCATGGAATCCACATTCTTGTAGATGTTATTCAAAAAGCAGTGAGTCGTGCAGTTAACACTGATATACACACAACTATAAATTTGATATTGATAATATTACGTGACTTCCGTCCCGAATAGTATAACTTTAAATATCTTTTTCATTCTTCAAAAAATCTTCATGACCGATTGGCTATTTCAACAAACAGAAATGACGTTTCAGGACTAGCTTCCGGCTATCTTATATCATAAATTGATGACATTTTTACATTCAAATTAATGTCAGAATGCCATTTGAAACAAACTCTCCAACACTTACGGAACATTTTTGTCGGGAAACCGCACAACCAATCATGATTGTACGCTGATAACTAGCACTGCTCTGTTCACACACAGAATCAGAACCGTATTGACTCTTCAAATAAACGTACGATGAGCAAGTATCTGGAATAAAAACGATAGATACGTTTTGTCAACACGATCTGTTTGGTTGAATGTCACATAAACGTCATGGACGTGAACTCACTGCTCTTTCCATCTCTGGCTTCTGAACTTCCACTGTGGTAATCAACTCTATCTACGTACATCCTACGAGCGCTTCCTTTGCCTTTTACGCGAAGCACGTGAGCGTTGACATTCTAACATAAAAGAAAAATCAAACTTTTTGTAGTTCCACACCGAATACTGAGATGGGCATTATATTCACATGTTAAACCAATGATAGATTCTACTTTTCATTAATAAGCGAGGAAAAAATTGGGCACCGTTCTTCGATGAGAATAGTAGTTAATGCCAACATGTGTTGAGTTTTAATATCGAAATCGTGATACACTCACAGTTCTGATCCTAGCGAATTGGTACACAAAAATTAGGCAGGCGAATATAGAACTATAGGCATGAATGAATTAACTTGTGAACAAACTCAAGTGCAAATTAAATGGGAAAGTAACCATGTCATTGCAATGGTATTGACATTGAAAATCCGAATAACTTAAACCGAATTTTTAATGAATTTTTCTTTAACTGCCGACGAACTCAAAACAAAATTAAGTTTCACAAGCGGGCTAAAGAAAGTCTTCAACCTATAAGATGACATCAACATATTTAACATCTTTGAAAAAGAAAAAGAATGCGCCACCATTTACTCTGGAAAGCTATCGTTATAAGTATGCTTCTAGAACTAGTCAGCGTTAAAGCAGGGCACTGAAACGCAAAATGAACAGGAAAACGTATGCAGCATTGAGAAGCTCTGTCCAGGCTGAAACGAAAGACATCGAAACGGCATCCACTCACCGTTGGAAAGAAATGCACAAAAATAATTCCTTTAACGTGATCTGGTTTCAGCTTGGATTTCACAGAATTCAACCAAGAATATCAAGTCTCGTTGATTTCAGACAATATGCGAAATGCTCACGTTTAGGAAAGTCATCGAAAGCATACGCAAGCATCATTGACAAAAGGTTAAATTACATTTTTAAAGATCCTCATGCATTTCTTTCACACATGCCCACACACACCACGGCCGGTCTCGTGCTGTTTGCACTCATCGGGTAGGGCCAGTACGATTAGGATCCGCATACCTTGACACAGTGGAGAAGTTGTAAACAATTTGAGCTTTTTAATCACTCACATGTGTCTAAACACATGAAGATGCGAATAAACCCATGGTCATGATTGAAGATGCTCATTTGCATAGATTTCCGTCACGCACACACCAATGTTGGTTTGGCACTGTTCGCAATCATCAGGTAGTGGAAAGAACCATCAGAATCGGCATGGCTTGAGACAATGGAGCAATAGTACACATGATTAGCTTGTGCACTATTGTTGGATAAGGCCACCGCGACACGCCGAACAAGTTTTGCCAATTCGACAGAGCTATAACGTGGTTCAGGTAGCGTTCGCCAAGCGTGCAGAATTTTATGGTAGAAAAAGCAGTAAGCTTGACAATAACCATGGGATGACGAGGCTTATCGAGTAAAAATATAAAATCTACGAAAAATCAATAGGGACCGTCACACACCGCATGGTTCGTCATATACTCATCGAGTTTAGAAGCGAAAACCTCAAAAGATTCCGAGGGTCTGATTTATTCAGGCAAAATGTTCCAAGTGAAAGCAATTCTGACCGAGAAAATATTACGACGAATATCCTATCTAGAACTCTTAATGCTTAAAGGTCGTTTTTTATATTTTGTCTGATCGTCTCTCATCATTTCCGTGAGTTTAGCAAGTCCATAATCTATTCCTGTTGCAAGCGGTTGCTCGTTGGTTCTGGTTAATTGTGGCCGTTATTAAGTACCACGCTACTGACATCGTATTTAGCTACTTGTAGTGAGCTCAATCGTTGCATGACTTTAAGGCGGTTTTTCTTTATTTTGAAAAAGGTTTCGGGTATGCATTTTATATCTAACTACATTGATGGAATAGCTATAAGCACTACTACAGCGTGATTTGAACTGTAACATTGTGGCTTAACATTGGACTTTTCAAACCGCTATTTGAACCGGTTACAAACGAGCAAGTTAAGTTACCGTTAATACTAAAACTGTGCTTCAGAGAATAATTGCAACCCTTGTAGAATATGAGATGCAGTAGAAGAAAGAATATCACGTCTCTGCCTTAACAAGTTAGGATTTTGCTACCGACTCCAAAAAGATTTCTGCGTCAATTGCAAAATTTCGAAAAATTCAAAATAAAGTTTACACGGGTAATAATTTTTTTGAAAAATCGGTCATTTGCATATAACGTATTAAAATCGCGTATTTAATCTATGCTACATAAATAAATTAATTCCTGAAATTTTCTCTTCGGCTTATTCAGGTCGATATCGACTGAGGATGTACACCGCAAGAGAACGACCGTCTCATGCTGCATTGCGTTTCACGGGCTTAAAC
The DNA here is from genome assembly GCA_013407085.1 of Atriophallophorus winterbourni. Lineage (NCBI taxonomy): Eukaryota > Metazoa > Platyhelminthes > Trematoda > Plagiorchiida > Microphallidae > Atriophallophorus > Atriophallophorus winterbourni. Next base: position 59,430 of record JACCGJ010017675.1, read on the forward strand.
ACCCCTTATTGCGGTGAAACAAGCTCCTCGACAACAGTCACAAAAATGAGCATATCAGGGTCATTTGCAAGCGGATCTACATTCTTTAGCAGTGAGCAGTACATGCTCTTCTTCAGCTCTAAAATAGTCATCCATACAGAGCGTCCAAATCGAAGTACCCAAAGGATCTCCTTCAATGTCTGGGGCTTTCAAAACTTTTTTCAATCGTGGTAGATATCCACTAGAATACACTGAATCGAATATTAGAATGGTTATTGCCAAAGCACTTAAATCCAGTTATTTTACCTGATGATGTAATATGATACGGAAAATGTCAACCCGTTCGCATGTGGTTTCCGGTGCGATAAATAAGACTGAAATGGATTTTGATTCGTCTGAAATTAAAGAAAGTTGCTTGTGAATACATCAGAATTTAAAAAGAGTTATTGACATTGACATTTATGTGAATATCGATTATTATTGCGAACTTTATTCTCAAGCTATTTGTACTTGTGTCCAGTGATATGATCGCATTGTGAATAAGAATTTTCATGTTTAATTTATATGCATCATGATAAATTATGAAATTTTATCACAATAAAGTATAGTAATCTCATTTCAATCATAAGACCCGTGTTAACATTAACATGCATTCAGAAACGCAATGAAATTATCCAGAGAAGTTAGGTATGTGCGGAGCCTTATGTTGCGATAGTACAGTGCTTAAATCTTTCTACCACCAAGGTGCTCTAGTTTTCATCCCACCGATGTTTATGCAGATTTATCTTACACACCTATTGTGTATATGTGATATGCATCAACGGTGTGCGCTAATCACTGAATTTCGGATGATATGCTGAACACTGCTTTCCGGCACAAAACAACAGCAGGAAACGCGGTATTCGCGAACCCCTAATAATTACGGATTTGGTTTGAACGACAACAGCGTCGGAAACATAAGGTTATGGACAACGTCAGCCATTATCAAACAATTTTAAGGTCGGTTAAACGAGCCTGGTGTGGTTGGAGCTTTTGTTGAACTGGTTGACATGAAATCGATTGCCAAATTAGATCTAGGTGGCATCCGAGGCACACATGTTGAGGTTATTGTTGTTGTCCCTTAAATGTAGGCGTGTGTCGCATGCTTACGAAACGCGTTAGAACAATTGGCTTTCTTTTGCGTTGCGACATTCGTGACTGAACGCGACTAGCGTCACGAGGGTTGACCTCAAGGCTGAATCGGGGCACACTTGTCACGTGGGTGTGAAGTTCAGGGGGACGTAGTTAATGTTGGTTCGAGTGTACTGAAGCATTCGCAGACAACGTAATGCAAGTTCGAACTGAGAACGCGGTTTAATCCCGATCGAACTGACGTAAGCCCATCCTCCCACTTACAATGTAGTAAAAGTACACTTATATGCCCTCTGACATAAAAGTGGTTGTTATAAAATTCACGTCTTGCGGACTACCGATGGTCCTTGAAACAATATTTAATGGCACTAAGTTCAAGATATATCTTTGAGAGTGCTTATATGGGATGGCTAATACAACTTAAGATTAAGGATCGCGTTAAAATTTCGGCTCTTATGCGAAACATCCCAGGCATTTGTGTTATCGTTCGCAATAAAATTTCATGTATATTTAATCCTTAGACGTCAAAGACTGAAGGCTATTATAAGCGCAAAACAACATTATTGATCACAAATTTAATCCATATTAAGTGTTACATGTTTACTGAAGTTTATATATGAATTTATCGCTAGTCGATGCTCAAAGTTGATTTTGGCTTTAATGTTGACGCGCCTTACTCTGATGTTTTCAAAGGCTTACTTGCTCCTTTGTAGTGAATATCATAGAAAGTTTATGGTTATTTCCTGTCCTATAACACAGCTTTAATATCTAAAATATACTTAGAAAAATCTATATCGATAAGAAGTATTTATGTATGCATAACGCCGTCATTATTATGACTAGTATTACTCTTATTCCATGCTCTAATGTTCAACCTAAAATCTCGATCAATCACAGAATATGAATCTATTTGCAAAAAGGCTCATTTGCATGCATGTCCATCACACCCACCCACCCCACGACTGCATTCGTACTGTTTGCACTCATCAGGTGAATCTATCTAGTTTTTACGTATCTATTTGATCACATGAACTCAATTTACATTGAAAATTAGTCAATTTGCACCACGCGGAAAAGAAACCACTTATGCGAAGTTTGTGCCCTGAAACTCATCCAAAGATTTGTTCAATACAAACTGACTTGGCTGAAGAGTTCCCTTGTTCGGAATGCATGCAAACGCGACTGGTTCATTGTTCTTTTCCTTCGCAGCAGAATCGGATACGATTTCGTAATTTATTGAGGACTGGGTGGGATTTTTGAATTCCAAAATAGAATTTGTACATTCCTTGGATAACACTGCGCCGAAGTCCAACAAGTGGTCTTTTGGTTGAAGTGAAACCATGTTGTCAGGTCCGATGATTTCAAGCCTTGTGGGAAAGAAAGGACTTGCTTAAAATGTGAAGTAGTTATTGATTCTATTCGTGTTTTTAAATTAGAAAATATCGAATTTTAGATGACAAGAAAAACCAGTTTGACTGGTTTGACTAAAATCCAAAACGTTTGTCAATTGAGCAGTCTCTATAAGTTAGGATTTTACCGTATTATTTTTGTATGGCGGTTGAGCACTCCGCACTTGATGCCGGTTTCATGGTGCCTATAATGATGATGGTGATATTCTACAGGATGCTACACATTTAGATAGCACTTTTCGCATAAATATTTAGAATTCTAATACAACTCCCAAATATGTGAGAAATGAAAGAAAACAATTAAAATAACATAACATGATAAAATACGAAATAACACTCTCGACCGAAAAACTGAATAATATTAAATTTTCATTGAACGGATCGGTCAAACGGTGGACGGTAGCCCAGGTTGATAAGGCGTGAAACTACAATGGTGATGGTCCGGGGTTCAAATCCCACCCGAATAGGAGCATATGCACTGCTGATGAGCTCAAATAAGAGCGAAACTCGAGTCCAGTGTTTCCATTGTGGACCGTCGTGATCAACTTTGCGAATAGTTTGATGGGCTTGAAGTGACGAATATAAACAACATATTCTCTAAACATTGCTTAAGCATTTCACTCAGGTATGAAGCTACTGCCGAATAGTTTCAAGGTCAAAGGACACACCCAATTTGAATCAGTGTTTGGTTGAGCAAATAAACGAAGTTGTTCTCGGTATCGACTCGGTTCCGAAATTGGCCTGAAGCCCAAACGAACTTTGAGCGTTTCTCCAACATCGAGAGTTTTAAATGTTGACAGCAGTTCAAACGGCCCGCACGGCAGTAAAGGTGTGGAAGATAGCTGAAATGACAAAAAACTCAATGCATCCACTATTATTCTGTTTTTCTTTTTACACGATGACACATTTATTCACCGACCTGTAATTTGAACGGACTGATATTTTTCACACAGATTGTGAGCAATTTCACTTGTCCGATGCAGACACTACCGAAATCGATTCGGTTGGATCCATAGTTGGATGTGATTAACAGAGCCGGGCGAGCAATGGGACAATTGATTTCCAGAAATACCGTCTCGTCCATGCTATGGTAAAAAGAGAAAGACGAAGAATAAAGCTCTAGTCGTTTAAACGAATATTCAGCGAATCAAATCATTTTACCCATTCAATTTTTTGAATTTGAATAACGAATATGAGAGAAACGATAGAGTTTAATGGGAAAAATTGAGATTGCAAGTCACATTCAAATCCAAAACAGCTTCGGTTTCGTCTACAGCGGCATCAAGCGTTGTGATGGAAGCTGAAGAAATAGATATGATTACGTGAACTAATAAAATGTTCATCCCATTATGGGTTATAATAAAATTGAAGACGACTTTGGCTTCAAAAATGAAACCGTTTGAAAGAATGTTCACAGAGTGAGTTTTTGTGACAATCAGAAATTATTTCTAAAATGAATCGATGTGAATTTTTTTAACATTATCGTCGATCCAAAGTGAGGTGTGAAGTTCGCAGAGACATTGGCGGAGATATTCAAGGAAAATCACTAATCAGCAAGCGAAATATGTTGAATAATGTTCACCTTAATGTGAGGGATACCGGCGACCTTCAATGTATTGTTTGACTCATAAGGTGAGGCGGCTTTGAAACAAACGTTGAAGACAGAATTAAGGTTTAATTTGGAACCGAAAAAGTGAAGCTGGATGATCGGCTCAAACACAAAGTCAAACCATCTTGCAACTACTCAAATTGCCTAAATTTAAACAACATTCAACCAAAATGTTTCAATTTCATTTAAATCAACAATATCATCATGTTTTATTTCTTCATCTTTTTGTTAGTTGTTCAACAAATCAAAAAAATGTCATCAACGCAAACGTATACTGAATACCGTAGAAAAATTTTTTTATTTATAACATATAATTGTTTTATATGGGAGCGGAATATCTGAAGGGACAACAAAATCAAATGTCGAATACGCATTAAAGAATGGTATCTAAAATTTTACAGGGAAAGCGGTATTTTCGGATCCTGACTGACATTATTGATTACCGGAACTTGACAATTATAATGTCGCGGGTGTAAATGTTGCAGATAACTTAGAATCGACTCAATTAAACCTGGTGACGTAAATCTCGGAATAATTTTGAAAAGCAAAACACAGTGATGGCTGTGATATGTCTACTATAGAAACGAATCGATCATCTTCGTGAACGAACATACTATATTCAATAGATTCGACATCATTCACATGCCGGTTCAAACGATAACCCAGAATCTATTCGTGATTTTGTTTGAGGGTTCGTTGTACGAACCATATCGGAGCCAGGTTTTAAATCTAAACATGATTTTCCATCAAATCGCTGCATAAGGTCTCACTGAAACTTATCATGTTGTCCACACCGTAAGAAACATAGAAAAAGAAAAACTGATTAATTCCTCATTCTTTCATCAGATGAATTATAGTTCAAAACTTTTCTCGCAATTGTTACAAAAATTCAGTAACTGCGCTGTGCCGTAGCTGAAATTTAAGAACTTATTTAGCATTAAATGAATACAGATGTCTTTTATTTAGTTTGAGAAAATCCAAGCAACCCAAACAAATTCTATGAACCTTCAAGAGAGCACAAATGCTCTATCTGAAAATACATACCAAAATTCTGGATGCACGTCGGTTGGATATTTTCGAGCCGTTCCATGTCCAACCAAGCAAGCAACGCGATATTTCGCCTCGACTCCTGGCCATGAACAATGCTCGTTCATGATCATTTCCTGCTGGGTCTGTTCTTCGTCTGAGTACCAACTATCAGGGAAACCAGTGATCATTTTCTCTGCCCATCTTGATGCACGATTTTCAATTACCTCGGATTCCTGGTGTACCACAGTCACACCTTCTTCACCTTTTGTCAAAAATTGTTCACCGAACGTAACCTGGTTAAAACGACGTTTATTTTCGTTTACTCAATCGTTGTACGGCGCATGACTGTTGCCCACGTGAATGATATGGCTGAATCAGTCATATGCAATGTTATTGTTGTAGTAAAATTTACAATGCTCACAGTTTCTATGCCTTAGTACCAAGACCTCTTCATGGCTGTTAACAGACATTAGGTAGAGGCAGTGAGATGAGGCTTATTGCGGCTTGCATCAATGAATAAGAGATACACATAGTTCGGTTCTCGAAACACTTTACAAAAGGATAAAAAACATTAGTCCTATATTTATTGCTTCAAACGTTGAATAACTTCGCGCCAGTTGATATGTCCTTTCGGCGTTCACAAATAGATAAGAATTTTACACATAAACAGTATAAAAGACGATAGACTAAAATATGGAATTCAGTTTGAGCAGCTTCATGAACTTTGAGCTTTTGTATCTTGAAAAGCATAGTGGTCGGATGTTATCCATTTAAGCATTCAACGACAGTAACCAACAAATTTTTGATAGCTTTTTGCTAACTAGATATATGCATTCCTACCTATATTCTTCAAGGTACGTTGTTCGTGAGTTTCATACCAAATAATTGCAAACATCGGAATACAGAGTAGGTGTTACATGTGTTATGACAAATACACTTATACTAGGATTAGTGCTTTCGGTTTCAGTTCCGTGTAACTTCAAATAAGTAAACATTGATTGGCCATTTCAATCAAACAAAATATCACAATGACTTGGCAGGATTGCATGAGAGCGGACCAAGTGACATCGTGAACATGCGATTCATCAAGGTCTCTAAGAAAACTCGAATATTTCCGCGTTTGAATTTAGCCGGTTGGCACGAAATCGATTGACACATCAGATCGAAGTGACAACGCGTACGGACATTATGTATACAGTGTTGCGTAAACGAGATTTTCCTATATAGGATACGCGTGTGTGTTTTATTCTTGGTCGTTAACTTGAAACCCTATAGCCAATTGGTATTCTTTTGTGTTGTGGGGTTCAAATGTGAGGACGATTAACATTGGATCTCATTGATCTGAGGAATGTATTGGGTCGCCATCGACCGTCGGACGCCATTCGCGCGGGGGATTTGGTGATTAATGTTGCATCGCGTGTCTTCGAAGCACCGGAGTAAACAATGTGATTAACAAAGTGATGTGTTGCTCACATCCCCCCGAAAATTGCACTCCACTACTGGTTTCTGGCAGTTTGCCGTCATCAGATAGATACAGTAAGATTAGGGAAAGCTAGTTGGTATCGGTTGACCCGACGCAATTTCGATTTTCGGTACGGTAGTCCGTCTGTCCATTCACTCTCACTACCGCTAGGCCGACCCGGTTCATATTTACGTGTGTGCCGATTGAAGTTTCAGATTGATTGAGGTCAATTTTAGGCCGAGTTTCGAGGCCCGCTCAGCCGTGTTGATTGTTACATTTGGCGATTAGTTCTGTAGTGCTCCAATCAAAGTGGTCCGAGATTGATTGATATGGATTGTCGTTTTTCGTATGGCATTCGTACAGCTGCTAACCGGTATACGCATAGACTTGTGTTCAATATGTGACCAGTTTGCCTGGTTTATTGCTTTCTACAATAATTACGTGAAATCTGCCCTCAACATGAATCTCGCGGTGGACTTCCATAACAGCCCAATGATAAATAAACTTGAAGGTTTCCAAATGAATAACAAGAATTAACGCTAGAATCACATCTAAAACGAGACCCTCAAAACGTGAAATCACGTAATCGCAGTTGTAATAACTCTACTTACCCCGAATACGTGGAAAACGTTCACGTAGTATATGCAATTGGCTCTCAAGCGAAATAGTGAACAAAGACGCTCTTCACTAAATTCATGATAAAGTCGATCTTAAGACATCGCACTACCTAGCAGATTAATACAATGTATTGTTGTGCTCACATCCCCATCACTTACATACATTGTTGTCGATAATTAACATGCATTATAGTGCCCACATCCTCTGTAATTAAACTCCACAACTGGTTACTGGCTGTTTGCCGTCATCAAACGGAGTCAGTAAGATTAAGTTCAGTGAGCCACGCAAAAGTGGAAAAATAGTAAACAAAGTTGTATGGAATGCTAATGTTAATTAGATTCGCAGATCCAACCCAGTGGATATTAGTAAACAGAATAATCAAGAGAAATGTTCAGTAATGTACTGTGCTGCTCACATCTCCAGCACTTACACGCCACAACCGGCTTCTGAATGTTTGGCCTCATCAAACGGAAACAGTAAGGTACAGTGAGCCTTTGAACAGTGGTATAGTGGTAAACAAAAGGTATATTTGAATGTCAGTGTTGAACGGGGTTGGTAAGACGAACTACGATGGTTAAATGAAGAATTACAGAGAGATTACCAGTCGAGCGCACAATCATGTTTTAATTCTTGATATGCTAACATGCAGTAAGCTAACACCAGCAGCTTCTCAACCGCGCCGTTCCGTTGATTTTCTATCGAATAAACTTAATCATCACAAATAATAACCGGGTTCAGACTATTTTTAGTCGTGGAGACGGTAAGACTGAGTTCAGCGAATATTTAAAATAGCAATTACCAGCACAGAATTGTTCCAAAACAAATCAAATAAACCGAATGTTTATGCTTACATTTTTCTGGCCATTTTCAGGTTTTTCGGCAGACTCAGTGACATCGACTCCCTTCATATTTACTTGTGGCATTTCCGAACAATATCGATCTGCCAAATTTCGATTGATATTTGCTTGGAACGTCAACTTAACTCGTTTTCTCTGCAAACATGGATTGACTGAGCATAGCACACACGTTGAGTAAACAGATTAATAATTTATGGACACTATTGTTTTAATGAAAAAACTTAAAGCGGCTAAATGGAAATTGATTTGGATTTAAACATGGGATTGCGAGGCTCACTAAACCTGATCTTACTGTCTTCACCCGATGACGGTAAACAGCAATAAAACGGTAGTGGTGTGTAAGGGATGGGGATTTGAGCACCACAATATATTGAGAGTTAATATTGTTCTAACACACGAAGAGGTACGGACTCAATGCTTCTCAATAACCTGATGAAAGATGTTTCTTATAAAACCACCAAACTCTTTGCCACTGACATATTTCGTGCGATTTCGGTAAACATGTCTTGCTGAAGCCATTGGAGCCTTAGTTGCATGACCCAGGAAGTGTGTCGCTTTCGCATAATCAACTTGCACTGGAGATTCATCCTTTGTTTAACCATGTTTGTACATCAACACGTAATTGTCAACTCTTCTATTTTGAGTCATCAATTTCTCCTTTAATGCTGTTGGCCTCCTTCGGTCGATGTCGATCATGGATGTACGTCGCAAACGCATGACGATTTCATCGTCACAGTTTCTCAGATAACGAAACAGTCTGATTCTAAGGGATTAATCTCACTGACATCAATGAGCGGCACTCAGTCGATCGGACGCAGTTGAACGCTAACAGCTTGATCTACATTCAGCAGGAGAAAGCCGTATCTGCCCTTCCCCATCTGGGAAACGATACTTGACTCAGGGTAGAGCATTTAAAAAGTTCACATCTCACTGATTCTATCAATGTTATACATTTCAAGCCACAGTTGGCATTCTAAATAAAACAGCATGTTTATGTCAGCAAAGTATTTGAAAATATTCGAGACCGATCGGGAGTCCATGATCATGAAAATAAAGTTTGCAATGAATCGGTTATAACAAGTTTTTGGTAACATTTCGCTTCTGAACACAGAAGCTTCGTCAGACCAAGGGTGCCAGTACGAACAGTGTTCAGGTTTAAATGGCATTCTCTTGACCAATCCTGAGTTTTCTAAGCTAGACAGGGGAGATCAAGACAATTGATCACACACCCTAAATGCTGTGATCAATTATCTTGATCTCCACTGTCTAGCTTAGAGAACTCAGGATTGGTCAAGAGAATGCCATTTAAACCTGAACACTGTTCGTACAGACACCCTTGGTCTGACGAAGCTTCTGTGTTCAGAAGCGAAACGTTACCAAAAGCATGTTTATGTCATTTATACGAGTTTGTAAACATTTAAAATTCCGAGTTACGTAATTATGATGAACCAGAAAGATTTCCAATATGTTAATAAAAATAAATGTGGGAAAATGTTTTTCTTACACTTTACTATATCCCATAATTTCAGCAAATTCACAAACCGAATTCTTGCTCAAGCGGTACTGTTATCATTCAAATAACATTTTTTTGAATTCACATTTGGATGCAGAATTGACCATTTTTACCAAAATGTTCTTAGTGAGACGTATTATCTGGTAGATCGATGTGGTGTACAATGTATATCATACTCGTCAATGAAGAGTTAAACTTGTCATTATCGTCTGACAGAAGTGCATGACCGGAGTCAAACTTCGCCCGACAATCGAATTGATAGAGCGTAACCTTTAGCTGCAAATCGATGCAGAGATTAGTCGATAGACCGGATTGATATGAAGTGACGATAAAGTTAAACGCAAATAAGGACACCGCAAGCATTGGGTACATACATATTATTTAGAAATACACATTCAGTTAACAAACAATTGAACTCCGCTCAGTTCTTACCTCATTGGCACACAATGTAAAGACATTTGGAGTAGCAGTCAGCAGCGACAAACCAACCGGGACATCTTCCCTCGCACTTGTTCCACGTTCGTTTTGCAGCATCTCTGGAAACGGAACGTGCGAATTGATCGGAACAATCTGGATTACACGTGACCCCGAATCCCATTCTCGTTTATTCGCGGTAGAATCGTGCTTCCAGCGTTTCCCAGGGGTAATATTATTCCTAATGACGAAATCGATGGTACTGCTTTCACCCAATGGCGTGATGGGCATTCGGATGACGCGTTTGGAGAGGTGCAGTGCCGGAGACTTAGCTTTGGCAACACAGTTCACCGCAAACGTCCTGAGATCAAAACGTATCAAGGTCATGCGGATACAATCGATAAATATAAAGCGAAAGTATATTATTCATTTTTTATTTGTGAACTTAAAGAAAGTGTCCTGAAGTTTGAAGTACCTTGTAGTGCACTGTAGCTAAGGAAGAATTATAGAAGCTACAGAACTTTAACTATTGGTTTCTGAAGTACTTAAATCCTATAAGGATAAATGTCGACATAAAGAATAACAACAATTATTCTCATGGCCAACGTATTTGTAATAAAGCTTAACTAAGAGAACCATCAAAAAATTTAGATGTTGTTAGCCATTGCGAACAAAGTAACTTTAAATAAAACGATCACCTTCCAATGGCTGTTTTGCAGATCAACTGGAATCGATAGGTTTTCACTTCTTTCGGTGAGAAGATCACTTCCAGCTCTAACGATTGCTGTGGCAATATTTTTCCATAACCGTTGTTGGGTTGGATGTCGCAAAACTGAAATTAATCGTAATAGATCAACTATAATCATTTCAACATTAGTATACAATAAGCAAAGTAATGTGATGCTTACATCCCCGCCCCTTACACACCACTACCGGTTTCTGGCTGTTTGTCGTCGTCAGGTGGAGACAGTAAGATCAGGTTCAGTGAACATTGAAACAGTGTATAAATGGTAAACAAGGTTATACTTGTATGCCAACTGTATATAGAATAAGATTTTCCTCATGTTAACGAACATTATATATTGTACGTAATCATCATCGTTATTATATACTAAGCACATAAAATTATGTTGATGCTATGGATTTCTTAGTGCAGCGATAATCATAAAGTCTCCAACCATTTAGGATCTCAAGAAGACGAATATTTTCGACTGTGCTGATGGCTGGAGCTGCATCTCTAACGCTCTGCAGTACCCGGTGATTGTTTTTCAACATTTAAGAAGTTGCGAGAAAAAAAAGCGAGATGTGGTTAACTGTGAAGAGACAGTCAGAAAGCGTGACAATCACCGCGAATGAACGAATGTTGGTAGTGTTCAACCAGATTTAAAAACATCCCATTTTCAATACACAACTAAATTGATCTTCCATTAAAAAAAACGGACAGTTCGGTATGTTGTCAGCATAGTCTAACATCGACCGACCATGAATGCCGAGAATCCTTAGTACAAAAGACAAAGTTATCAAAACATCTGAGCTTCATGATTGAAGCCAATCCAAAAGATAAATTCCATTCATGTTATCTTACGATAATTTAGGCACGAGTCCTAACAAGTTCTCCAAAAACAATCCCAAAACACACCACCTTAGGCGATTAGATACAGAAATTGTGGGTCAAGAATGCAGGTTACGACTGTGCATTGTAGAATGGGTTATCTGAATCATCGTCACTTGTTTCTGTGCACAATTCAAAAACAAGTATTTAGATTGAGATAATTTCTTCGTCATAAAAATTTACATATAAACCATGGTGTTAAAAATAGAAATCTTATATGATACGTAGAAAATGTGATAGAATATTTCCATCGGATTTGAGTAATTCAGGATCCAACACTTTCGCGTTTAGATCCTCACAACCATGAAAACACACATTTTAACTCTTTGTTTTTAAAGAGTTAGATGATTCGAGGAATTCAATACGGTTTTGAAATGCCAGGACTCATTTAGAGAAAACAACGTATAATATGTTGAGAGGAACATGCAGCAACTGACCTAGGAAACCGGGAACAAGATTGTAAGCCATTCTGTTCATGTAACTTGTTTAGTTTCATCACGAAATGCCTATAACCATCCGGTGTCAAGTCACGTGATAAGCCGCATTAATAACAACGATACCGGTCCGCAGCATCCACGATGTATGACTCAGTCACAAAGTCGAGAACTTGACTATTTTTCACGCTGCCAGTAAAACAGTATTTTCGGGGGCCAGCAAAAATCAATCCAATTAGCACAAAAGCTGTTTTATGAGGTAACTGCCATGTATGAATCGTCTCAATCAAACTTACGCCAATCTTGAGAGTTTCATTGCGCTCCGAACCGCTTTAGGCTGCGCATATTATCATCAAACATTTGTGCAATTCAGAAGGATTTTTCTCGTGATATTCACGAACCTCAGCTGATTAGCGAACAAAATACCTAGAGTTGCATCCCATTTCAAGACAAGTTATACGCAACCTACGTTATAATTCCTTCATCTGAAACAGCTGCTTCTACATTTTTAGGACGACTAGAATTTTGGTTTTGATTTCAGCACAACAATATTATTATATTATTTTATCAACAACAATATTATCAGACAGCATTACACCGATTGTAAGTACCACATAGTCAAATAACATCGAAACATGATAAAACCTAATTCTAGTATAATTGGAAGAGCGAAACCTAAAAAGTAAAGAAATCTATAAAAGAGTAAACGCTATCTAACTGGGATGCGTTGTCTACTTCTCGAATAGAACATACATCCAATAAAGTCACGTGAAAGAGAAGTGAGACATCAGCACGACAGATTCACTGCTATGCATCAGAACAAGCTGTAGTAGACACTTATCCATACAACATACAATATTAATAAAACAATCCTAGATGTTGCTTGCTACAAAACCGCTAATGAACTTGGTTTCAAGACATATCCTCAAGTATAACTAGTCACAGCGATATCGGATTTTGAAAACCCCAACCCGGACCACAGACTTTAGAAACATTAACAGTTAGGGTATTTAGCTACCTATGTAATGTGACAGGTTGGCTACCATTTGGGCTACGATAGTAGGATGTAACGTCACAAAAGCGATACGTTTCGGAATTCGTTGGTCTAGCATCCGCAAAACTTGAGTCCACCACTGTAACAAATGCAGGCTAATCTGCTTGTCTGTATCAATCCGTGATGCATTCATGAACAATAAGTTTACATCATGACCCTTTAACAACCAAAAAGATAAAAAAATATTACCTCGGGAAGGGTTGGAAATCCAAAGTTTTGTGCCGACAAGCTTTCGTTTTTCACAACAATCCTTGCGGAGACATCTTCTTCGATATCCACGACGCCGAAATTTATCTCGCTCGGAGAAATACTCAAGTCAGAAGTGGTTATTACAGCCGCCAACACGAGGTGTAATGGCGCGGCTTGCTGTGCTATCTTGACTGTGATCGGGACATGGAGCACTCCCGTAGACTCATCGAATTCTGGAACTACTTGCTCCTCGCGAATCATCACATCATTTATGTTGGAACATGTGGTACAAGGCTTAGGAATATCTTGAGCCATTTTGAATTTCGGGTACAGTTTCACGTGTGTGTCCAGTTGCCCACAAGCCTACAATGAACCGGAAAAATCGAATACTAATTTTATTTTATTAATAAGATCAACTGATATATTTTGAAACCGACTATTTATTCATTTAACCTTGCATAAATTAAGAATAGCATGCACTATCGTCATCATTCTTGATCCAACGCATTCTGTATCGATTGACCGAGCAGTCATTAACCTCAGGGAAAATTCCAACTGCATACTTTCGCTCAGGACGGCATCCTCAAGTATTTTTTAACAGTGAACAGAAACTTGATCATTATACTGAACAAATACCTCGGCGCATGACGGATGTCGCTTTCAAAAATGTCAGAATTGTTTTTTTTATAGTAACGTTACGCTTTAATGCTATGTTGGTGCAGATTCTTTTGCGTTATAAAACAAACTGACGCTCCAGAATGAAAGAACAAAAGGTGTTAATAAACTTCGTTTAAAATTCTGAAGCATAACAGTTATGTGGCCGCTAGCTTATGATTAACTAAAAGTATAATCCTAAATTCAGAATAACATCTCAAATGACCGTTCACAGAAGAACTCAATAAATCACAGCATTTTTTGGAAACCGAACATTCGACAAAACAGTCGATTGATAATCATACAAATATGTGTTAATCAAAAACTGTCTTCATTCGTAAAGACAAAAAGAGTTTATTCGATTTTATGGCACATACACACCAATGGTACACCGTCCATGTCGCAAGGTGATCTTGAAACAATCCATGTCTCATGTACAAACCCATGCAATCTGAGATTAATATACTGAGAACAAAAGAATCTAACAAACTTTCGAACAACACCGTTCACGCTTAAATTCGCAAGGTGGATGATCTGTTTCGAGTCTCGTTATACAAAATGGCCTTACTTTCCGACCACATCAAAACATAAAGCAAATAAAATTCATATTAATAATGTTCACTTATAGTGCCTAGTCATATTATATTACACGAATGCTACCTGCAAATATGCCAACATTTAATGTTCGAATATGGAGGATATAATTTCTTAGTAAAGACATTCCGATCCAGGCCAAAAAAGCCAAAAGCTGAAGTAAAGCTAATATAGATCAAGTCTTGAGTTTCCAATTTGTCTTCAGTCGTAAAAATATTTCAAAGTATTGAGCACTTTACTGAGGTTCAACGAAAAACAGAAGGCGTTTACGTCCTGAACAATGAACATTCAAATTGATGCTGATTATCTAATTACATCCCCGTTTCTGGCTATATATCTGATGACGAGAGAAAAATGTCCTGCTGCTTGAAATTTTACACGCGTGGGGCAACCATGGTGTACCATAGTTATCAATATAAACCTGCCTAGAACACAAAACGAATAGGATAGATAATGATTATTCGTTCATAGAACACTTGTAAAATAACACCAGACACTGAAAACTAAACATAATCTTGATTCATCGAGTGCGAAAAACTCGAAGTCGTTCGTGGAGTAGACGGAGGAGTGCTAGACACATGATCAATTTGTGATGCGAAATGTGAACACCAGATGTCATCGATTACTGTTTACCAATGACGTTAAAGCATAAATTTGTATGCCATCTTTCACACTGTCTGCAGACCCGCGGAACCTAATTTTAATGCGGACTTTTAACAGATGGAAACCGGTTTTGGTAATACAATCTAGAAATTTGAGCAATACAGTATATAAATTCCTCTTTTAAATAATTCATAACCTCAGCATCAATTATAACATACGCTGCACGGTACACAACCCTAGTGATTCTAAATTCAGAAACTATACCGCGTCAATTTTTTAACAGCTTAATATGAGGCTTTCTTCGTTTCACAAAAAACGTTTGTTTCCTATACACAAATAAACTGGACAAATAAACATATATGTTAAGTCTCACGTTTGACCTTCGCGTAAGAATATCAATTTCCCTTGGTAACTTTCGCATCATTTGCCTCAATGCGTATTTAACCCATGAGAACAACTTACGGGTACAGAGAACTTTTTCGGCGCAATTTCCAAATAATCCGACAGACAAGCGGCAAACTCAATTTCCACATCGATCGCATATTGATTGTGATTGGATACGGTGAACTGATCTTGATAGAGATTGTCGAACCAACAAATGCCCATAATCAGCGTAGAAGTGGACAAACTTGTTTGCAATGGCACTGGTATTCCACTTGCAACTATCTCGATCGCGTTGGAAACGCCGTCATCTTCCGTGAATGTCAAAACGAATCGTTCATTTTCGGACACTGGATCGGCAGTTTCGTCTTGAATGTCAGCGGCGTGTTTCGGATGCCAAGTGAAATGTAGCACAGCGGAAGCAAAAGGTCCAACATACCCTTCGTCCATTGGTTTGCAAAAGAAGTTTGAACTTTTTTCGTCGATCGGTCCGCAGTCGGTTGAAATTTGAGGGCAAGTTTCCGAATCTGTCATCGAGAATGTGTTTTTATATTAATCAAATCCCGTGAGAAATTGGTCTAAAAAATTCTCCCAGCATCCTATCATTAAAATTTAATTGTTTTACTGAAAAAAATACTCGAATTAAAAAGCCAAGTTTATATGAACAAATAATTTGTATTTTCATGCAATTCCATTGATTAAACAAAGAAATTAAATCTAAAACGTTTGTGGAGGGCGTGCAGAATGAGAAAAAATAAATTTGCAATGGTGATCTAATATTGCTTTCCTTAGTGCCGTAAAATCAATACGTGATATCCTTTTTAGACAACATGGCTTTTTATGCAAACGAGTCTTGTTTACCCTTGTACTGAGTTTCACTTATACTACTTATTCACAATGTACACCAATTAAGAGAAATATCCGGCAAGTGTAGTGCAATGGCGTAGTGAGAGCAATAATCTTACATCCTAATTTACGACAAATGAAGAACGGTAGATCGTGAGATGAGGATGAATTTTCGTTGAACTTATCAAAGCCTGTGCTCACACAATATTATTTCCACTGCACAAACTGTTTTATTCTATCTAGCATATGGAAGTTTTTTCGTCGGACTTGAGCATTTCTATTATCCTACTATTAGCTACATGTGAAGATAAATCTGTGTGCTTTAATGAGCTTTATCGATACCGCAGCGTAACTGTTCGTGACGTTACTGTTAAACCGGATCTCCGCCGAAAGTAATCGGCTCACTAGAATTAACCAGGGTGCGTTTCATCACGAGATGGCATATTTAGACCAAATATTCACCATACGCATGATTCTGCAGCACATTACATGTTAACAACAGCATGTTTTATCGATTTCTGCAGCCTTCGACTTCATAGACCGTGGTTGTTTATGGGACATCATACTATCGTACGGTTCTAGGAATGTCTGATCAAGTATGTTCCCGTCTTCAAATACCTCGGTTCAAGTATGCTACCCAATGGTCAGGCGGAGGATGAAGTAAAGTTAAGGGTTGATCGTGAACGCAATGCGTTCTTGAAGTTAAAAGGTACCCTGTGCCGCAGGCCTGCGAACAGACTCAACATTAAAATAGATCTTCAGCAATTAGCAATTCAGCATGTACTGCGTTACTGATGTGATAGTTGGCAGCTAAGGTCTCAGAATACAGGATCTTTAAAAGCGCTGGTCCATTGGTTTTTCAGGAAAATCTTGGGCGTCCGATATACTGACTGGGTATCTTACACTTCCGTTTTGTCGCACAGCAAAGGAATACCTCCGCTTTCCTATGAAATCCAACGATGAAGGCTGCACCGGATTTGCCGCGTATTC
Source organism: Atriophallophorus winterbourni (assembly GCA_013407085.1). Classification (NCBI taxonomy): domain Eukaryota; kingdom Metazoa; phylum Platyhelminthes; class Trematoda; order Plagiorchiida; family Microphallidae; genus Atriophallophorus; species Atriophallophorus winterbourni. The sequence goes on from JACCGJ010017675.1 coordinate 76,808, forward strand.
AAATCGACAGGCTCAGCTCTCATGAAACTTTTGCTCAACCCTTAACCCGCTCGTACTTGACGTCAGCGAAAAGGCGCTCAATTAAAGACCTGGCTGTCAACTGGGACTACGTGATGATTACGGTTTTCGAATGTGAGAACGCGGCTAGACTACGATCTGTAGCGACGTTGCCTCCGATCGACGAGATATCAATGAAGCCCACTAATCAACCCTTAGAACCAGCCGCACGAAAGTGAAGTAAAGAATGTATTCTAATTTCAGCATCTAGTAAACAGATTGTTTCCTGTTAAGCATAAATTATAATTTTACAATGAGGCACAAAATGTGATTATTCATTTGTTTTTCATTTCAATTTCGTCCGTTGATATACGCATAATCGAAAACAAACCCATAGAGCCTCAAGACTATTGAAACTTTATAAATATCATCGATCAAATCTACGTATACGCAGATATTTTGTATTATGATATTTCAAAAAATATACCATTTAGTTAACCTCAGGCCTTTAGAAAAGCTACTTTCAAATATTTGCATACAAGTAAGCTTTCTCTACATTAACCAGTTACAATAAACATTTCAAATTATCGTTGTGATTTTATATAAAATGCTTCTTAAGCATTCTTTTTAATCTCAAAGTTTCAAATATCCGATTTCAAGTGATTTAAATGAGACGAATTATTTGAGTGTATTGCGGTATTGGCTGTTGTACTTTCCATCATTATTTTTGGTTTATTTTTTTCCACAATAATACGATTATATTATTTCTACAAACTACAAAACCTTGAGTAAACAATCAGTAAGCATGAACTAAAGCTAAATGCTTTTCATCTACGGAGCCTCCATCGTATCTTGAACATATTGTGGATGAACCAAGTGACTAATGCTGAAGTGTTTTCAAAAGCTGGTCTACAGAATATGTTCCGCTACGACGACAACGCGGCCTACAATGGCCTGGTCACTTCTAGAGAATGGAAAATGGTCGTATTCCGAGAGATCTAATCTATTGTGTTTTCAAATCAGGAAGTAAACCATTAGAACGATCACATCTGCGGTACAAAGATGTATGCAAAAGAGATATGAAAGCTCGTGGCAATGACCCCGAGAGTTGGGAAGAATATGCTCTTGCCCGCATTGTGCAAAGCGTCGTCTGCAAGCTGGGAAGGAGCAGATATAACTCTTGTCTGATGAACGCAGATCACGCCGCCGGCATGCAACTGATGCCGATCGACCGACTATTGCTTATCGCTGCAAAAGCTGCAGGGGAGATTTTTTCCCCAAACGGGCTGTTTAGTCATTCGAAAAGATGTGAAACATGGAACAAATCACGCTATTGTGATGTACATCCATGGTCGACATCGACCGAAGAGGACAACAAGAAGCATATAATAATTGGTACCTTAATGCCTCTAACTAAAACTCACTTTCAGATACTTCAGGGTTTGGTTCATCGAGCTTTTGGTTAGAAAAAAGTAAAACACATGAATAAGCAATACTTGAATTCGCCAAACCATTTTACATGTTGGAAATTTATTCATATGAAGATAGTGCACAAACTTTGTCATAGCTTTTCGTAAGTTTCTCTCAAACCAAAGCTTAATGTTGAACAGAAAATTAAAAGCAATTAATCTCACATCAAAGTTTGTACCACACAAGGCTGACGAAAATCAGAATATCTCCGGTAAACAACATGTTTAAAACGTACGCCTTTTAGTCGGAGGTACGCGAATCAGACAACATCAAGCATTCGCATATTCAAAAATGTGCTCCATCGTTATCCATCACCGTGCAAACGTGAATAATAGGTATCGACGAACAAACAATAACATTGGCAGACTACCACATTATCCATTGGGTTGCTTGTCAAATTTACCTCTAAACTTTAGCGCAACGTGCTCATAATATCAGATATAAGCATAGGATTTTGTGCTCTAGATGCATGACTCATATAAAATGCAACGATGCTACTGCTCATATTTTCATTAGAGGAATTCAACATCAAGCCCTCCAGGATCCTAAGCTGAATGTTACATCTGTCGAACGTCAGAATTTCGGGACTAATTGAGTTCACAACACTTTTTTCAAAATAAGAGCAGGCCTATGCTATTGTCCGTAACGATTAACTGTCTCGAGCAAGTAATGTGTGGCAATCACGAGAGTTCTAATTAAGCATTTTCGTTTCGTGCACAATCTGTTAACAGGTTGTGTAACGTCGCGTGATTTCAGAAGCGTTTGTGCAAATCATATTCACTTTTGTACGTTTTTCGATCACACGCACTTCGTGACTGGTTTCACGTTTACTGTCGACATTAATCACGGAGAACGCACAGAATTACGAAAGCTTTGTTTAACTAGAGCAAAAAGTTGTTCACTTTGGATGTTATTACAAAGTGCGCCAGCTGTGCATTGATAATCGCCTAAAAACGACCGAAATGAAGATAACCCATTCCACAATTGAGATAAAATAGAAGCTATGACGAAGCCACTAATTACGTCGGCTTGGCAGTGCAATCAAATTTCCAATATTACCAATTCCATCAAAAAATCCGTACACGTATGCTACTCCTAAAATGTTTTACTGGAAGAAAATATCTGGAAGGATTTTGGGTCTTTAGAAATTCACAGCTTTTGAAATCTCAACTCCATTGATGGAATCAACATAATTCAAGCTTCATGAAAGCAAATACAGACAACCGTAAAGTGCAGTTAAATATACGTATGGGATTATAATGAATTTCACATTCTAAATGTGGTATTTCAACAATCGTTGGCTTCGACGCATTTTACGTCTAATCCGAGATTTCAGCAATTCATTATGTCGATGAAACATCATGTATCACAATATGTAGCTGTTTACTAATAGCGAACCCAAGGCAACTGTGCACAATTAAAAACGAGTCGTTGGCACATATCATTATGTTCGGAAACAGCATTATGCCAGAAGCAAGTACCGAAGGCCTCACTGTCATACAAACTTGACACCGGTGTTAATGCTGTGAGCAAAGTGAGTAAAATTTATCGATTCCATTGATACAATGTTGGCCCGAATTGCAGTTATTTCAACAGCATATCCTACTAAGTTACTTATATAGTTTGCATTTAAAAGTGTTAGAAAAAGACAATTAAATTTCCTGAGCTTTCAACCTAGTCCATATGTATCGTTTATCCGTTTAATACGCTTCAGGAAATCCATTAGAGTGATCAGACTAACAATGGAGTACGCTGTTCAAGCACGGTCCCCATGGTTACAAAAGGACATGACCTTGCTGCAACGCGTATACCACCGCACCACAAATCTGGTGACCAGGATATATAACAGGCAATACGAGGAGAGGATTGCAACTCTAAACATCTTTGACTTTTCCGTCGTCTCAGGGGTGATTTGATCCGGCTGTTCAACATTCCGCATACAGTGGATAACCCACTTGAACATCTGTTTCATCGGCAAAAAGCACGTGGTAGCAGATCGCAGGGCTACAATTTAATTATTCCACACTCCAGATCAAATTGTCGAAGATTTTTCTTCGCTGTCCGAGTTTGTTTTATATGGAAATATCTGCCCTCACATATCATTTGCGCATCAAGCCTGAACTTGTTCAATGCTGAACTTGACAAGTATATGTTGACTAAACCCAACCTCGCACCTGAATTTTGATAAAACATTTGTTTTGTTTTTATGCATTCCCTATATTTTGAATCTGTGGTTACTGTAAAGTATTTGCTTTTTGGACCATTACAACTTTGAATTACTTTGAATTTGAATTACATGTGAATTATTCCCAAAACGCATGTTAAAACGAAAACATAAGAGAATACATGTTATTTGTTAGATGGAAAAAAACGTACCTGTGTTTTGTTATCAGCATCCAAGCTTTTTTCACCCGTTGCCCTCGTGATGGTGAACGAAGCGTCTTTGGCCCCGTGATTCCGAATGATCAGATCTCGTGCCACTGTCTCTCCGACCATGACTCGTCCGAAATCAATAATCGAAGGTGGGTCAATAGTGATCTGTGGGAAGAAATGTTTCGATAATTTGTACAGCAATTAAATGAATGTCTTTTCAATGTAATAAATGTAACACATGTTGTGAAGCCTTTTGGATTCACAGCTAAATTTATCATATCAGTACCAAGTCCTTTGAAATATTCACAAATTTGATCACCGCGGTTCATAATAGGATCACTGGACCCGGGTTTCGCTTTTTTTGTTAGAAATGACATGGACATCAGATCAGTTGGCCGCTCGAAAAAATTGTTTCTGGCACTTTCACGACTGGCCGGGTTGACAAAGTTACTCAATTATGCGAGTCTGAAGACAGATTAATGAAGGCTTACTTGCAATCGATTAAATGGTGGGCAGAAGTCCGGGCCGAACGGCTTGGGACTACTATGGTGATAGTTGGCGGCTAAATTCTTACCCGAAGCAGAGGATATGCAGTGCTGATGAGCTCAAATTAGAGCGAAACTCGATTCCAGTGCTTCCATATTTGTTTATATTATAAAAGAGACTTGATACTGATAAATACTCATAAAAACGAATTTTTCGAAATTCACTCCCATTGGCGGAGATATCAAAACTCAAGCGAGTTAAATAAAAATGACAGTGACTCAGCAAGATTACGTACATTGTGATTTAAACAAGGAACAGGAACGTATCGGAATTGGATCCACTAGTAGATTCAATAATGAACAAATATATTGACACCATTATTACCTGATTCCAGGGAAGTTGTGAAAGTCTTAGAAACGATAAATTCAATTCGTCGCTCACGTATAACTATTTGCATCACACCTTGTTTTTCGGAGTGTTCATCCTTAGTGGAAAGACACTGAGAAAAGTTTCCAAAATCTACTGAAAATCATTTTGATATACCTACCAGACCCAGATCGGAACTTGACTGGAAGTGTGGATGATGAGTCCAGCAACAAAATATTGATCACCAGAACAACAATTTTTTATAATCAGCAGATTACTCCCGGCATTAGCTGCTAAAAATCATGTCTGAGTTTGTACAAAGATTGTTGAATAATATTAATACCAAAGAGCTCGAAAATTTGGATACTTTTTGATCGTAACTAACCATGAATTTCTTGCACGTGGCTTCGAAAGGCACGCTGAATACACCGTTAGGCGTTCGAAAATAAAGGCTGCCTTCCAAATCCTGATTTAATCTTGGTGTGAAAATGACCTTGAAATTACAGCACATTCCAGGTGGCAAGGACTCAGATTTTGTGTACCTAAATTTGCAGGCGAATTAGCAAAACAAATAATAACAATATAATAATAATAATAATAATAATAATAATAATAATAATAATAATAATAATAATAATAATAATAATAATCATAATAATAATAATAATAATAATAATAATAATAATAATAATAATAATAATAGTAATAATAATAATAATAATAATAAGCGAATAATCAAATTGATTCCAAGCTAGAGGGAGCGTGAGCGAATTTCTAAAGAAAAAATTTATCAAATAATAGTGCGTTGTAAATCGTTCAGGGAAGCAGGCTTTTAACGCAAATGCATCTGTATAAAAAAAATCACTTTAAATCTGCTTATCTCGGAATTTAATTCAACGCAACAAGTTATGTTTGCCCGATAGTATTTCGGTAAAATTGGCAAATGGCCTACCGGGACTGTTGCATTTACACAAAACTGGAACAATTATTGCGAAATGAAACATGAATCAACCTCATGCGTTTAAACACATTACTGAAGACAATTTTTTTAGTCTAGATTCGAGCGAAATAGGAAAATAGTCGTTCACTAATTAAATATCGTCAAACAATGGACAGCCTTATCTTAGAATGGAAATCGTTAAAATAGATTGATTAACATTTTAACTTACTGAACTTCAACGAAATCAACCAGCTCGTCAGAAACCCCAATGAAACGGCAGGTTGAAGACTTGCCAGATACATTCTTTAGTCTCATCCATTGCGCCGACTCTTGATTCAATTCAAAGTTCTAGTTATTGGAAGAATTACAATTTCGATAAGTTATGTAAAACCTTCATAGTCTACCGTAAGCTATAACCTGATTGTTGTTCATGATAAACCGACTTTGGAAGGTGAAGAAGAAAAAATAGCTTTATTCGTTTACACAAATTTTCGGCAGTCATATTAGTTCAACTAAACAAAAAACTTTTCCAAAAACATTATGTAAACACTGTTCGGGTAAGGATAAATGTTGAAATTCAGACTGTTAGTCCTTAGATCAAGAATAACTTTCGTTTTATCAACCAAATTGTGTTCAATAGAGAAACATTTGAAACATTTTCAAATGATTTTTATTTGTTTTTTTTTCAGGTAGGCGAGCACAAATGTGTTCTACGTTAAATTCATTGAACAGTTTTAAAATAAATACGAAAATACGAACTGAACTCATTTGCGGTAGAATGCTTTGTCGACTGAAAGTGAAGTATTCTAGCAAAATATCACTTTCACTTTACAGATATGTAAAAATCGTAATTTAATATTTGATTAGTATTCGGCGTCGATCTAAAATGATGTCCAACTCAATTGCTTATTATTGCAAACAACACTATACCGGTGTGTGATGGGAATGCATGTATATGAGGATTTTTGTTTTAAACTCTTGGGTATAACCCAATCTATGCGTAGGCACATATGATTCAACAGGTTGATCTTATCAACCTTATCCTGGACTGACCTTTCACAACGGGGATTCCTTCAAGCGAAAGAGATAACTGTCATTTGCGCTAACTGTTAGTGGTAACAAAGTGACAGCTTAGAAGGTGTTGCATTACTGAATTTTGTGACAATGCAAACAGCACAATACTGTCATTAAAGTCAGTGTGCCCACTTTTTTTCATACTGGGGCCTGTGATTCTATATCAAGATAGATACTCGTCACTCAACAATGCGTAATTTCATCGTTTTTAGTCGCCCAATCGCATAAAACGCATAAACAGAAAGCTTTTGAAAAGCTCGTGATGAAACATGAGATTGCAATACATAGTAAGTCAGCTTGAGATTTCCGTTCTATTCACTCAACCTACTTGATTCTGCTTTGCATTTGTCAAAGATGTAGCACCAAGTGACGAGTCTTTCAACTGTAGGTTTCATGTAATACTGACTTTGATTATATTGAATAAAATTCGTTTTGTAATGTAAAGACACAGTCAATCATGTAGAAATCAAAACAGGAAGTGCTGGTGGTTGTGTCAGATTTACTCAGACATCGGATTTCCGTTATTTTTGGATACTATGCATCTTTGGAATGTGAAAATGTGAAAGCTAGAAGCTTTTATGCAGCTTAAACATCAATCACGTAAAGAAGAAAACAAAACCAAAGAACGCATGTTTTAGTTTTGTGAAAACACTGATATGGATTGAGAGCATAGCAGCATATAGAGTTCCAATAGGAGCTATAAAGATCGCTTCTTTCTCTACTAGATATCAAACATTGCGATTTCTGAATATACAATGTTTCTGTATGTATTACACTGGAATTCGTTGCACCAATCTCTCCTAAACGTTTACAGCGTGATACGTTATCCTATCAATCAACAATGAATTTTTTGATATTTGTCTGATTGTTGTTCATCATCTATCATTACCAAGAGCTAATTCCCGATTTTTAAAAAATGCTCTACCCTAAAGCGCTGAATGGAGCAGTCCAAAATTTGCGTAGCTCAAATACAAATAACTTCAAACCGTTATTGTGACATATTGGTGTTAAGCGTTCTGTGAATTAAAACTTTCACAGCCTAAATCTTTTGAATATGACCCGTTTGCTAAACTTGGTACATGAGAACAAACCCAGATGAAGCCGACTAAGCAAGGTTATCATAATTTGTAGAAAACTTTTCGAGAGAAATTCTAAATGTGTTACCTTCACCATTTTGAGGAAATAGAGATTACGTAATTACAACAAAATCTATGAGCACTCGCACATTTTATCTAAGCAGATGCCGTGAGCAAGAAAATTTTATTTCGCTAGATATTAAACTGTGAATACCTACCTGGAACCGCATAATCCATGGCTCACTTTGGAAATCAGAAGCAATCGCATGTAGATCACATTTTTCAACTTCAATATTCTTGTGAATCTGAAAGGAATTTTGAGGAGATTAGTGGATTACTAAAACCACGCGTTTCTTTTGAAAGTGTTCCTTCTATTCATAGAGAAGCGAGTTGGGTTTGGAAAGATAAGACGAAATTGATTGTGTCAGGTCATTTCAAATCAACAAGTCGCAGCTGGCGCATATCTGGCCAATTATTATATTTTGTTCCAACAATAACCACGCAAATCCTCGCGTTGCACTTACACACATGTACAGTGTCTTGATTCATCCCGGTGGTCAACCTGTCAAACGATAATAGCATTCACCCAACAATCCCACAACACAAGAGAAGCCGGTTAATCAGAGGCATGTACTACGCACAAGACAAATTAAAAACACGCTTATCTTATCTAGGCCAATATACATTCACAACGGTCTGTCCCGGCTGTCACATAGACCTGATTTATCAGTAGACTTCTTGTCAACTGGGACAATTCAAGCCCACGCCACACAGAGCTCCTTTGAAAGACGTTGACGAATTGCGTATCGTTTGGTTGCAAATAACTTCCATCCTTTCATAATTCTGTAGAAGATATCGCTCGAACCGTTCCTGAATCCGAAATATAACGTGTTTGCAATGGTCGTCTTCAAACATTTCGGCGATTCTTGCTTTTGTGTTGTGTCGGTGGGTAGATTTCAGCATATCATTCGTCAGTTCAAGATTAGAACTCAACTCTAGTATACTTCGCATTTTAGATTATTAGGATAACGAGAAGTCATAAACAAACAATGCGAGCTCGGCAAAAAACATTTAAACAACAGAATGATATCCAACTTGTAACTATTGATTAGTGAAAGATCATTCGAAATATCCAGATAGTTGATCATCAGTAAGAGATCGAAGCACTGGATAAAATTTTTAATTCCACTTCCGTTCATCAAAAGTTGAAAACTCATTAATGAGGTAAAACTCTCACGCAAGACTGACACTTTATAGTCCCGGTACTCACAGATGCACTATAATTTGCCTTTCGAAATCATAATTATGAATGATTACTTCAAACTGACGTGCCTGATTTGTCGTACAGAAAAGATGAACATCGGCTAAGATAATCTGACCGACTAGATATCCAATTAATGTCTTACCAGGCTAACACCGCAATGCAATAAATGTTGTCGTTTCAGCATGTTTAGAAAAATGTTTTATTTTGTGCCTACTCATCAGTAACAAATTCTTCAGAATATTCAAAGATTTAACCACTATTTACATTTGAAACGGACACATATTTGTACTTTCGTTTGAGTTGGTCAGCAGTGTATATTCTCTACATGGTTTGAAGATAAATCGAGGTATTGTTTCATAACCCTTGATACCTCATGTCGTTTCACAGATCGCAATCTGAATGATTTTATTTTGCTTTGCTCGAATGTGACGTAAATTGTGCGGACAGGGCAGGTAGGAACATTGATTCAAGAACAGTATGGTGTGTCAACCGAAATTAATAAAGCTTCATATGCTGCGCATATAATCTTTATACCCTCCCGATATTTTGTAAATCATTAAGGCGTTATTAATTTGTCGCAACCTATTGTAATTACATTTTATCTCGTTGCATTACTAGTAATCGTGATAATTTTATTAATTCCAACATTTCAAATTTCTCTGTTGGGAAAATTTTATCATATGAAAAACCGATTTAGCAGATGTAGTGGTCTGTAAATGCGAAACATGTGAGCAACACATTACTGAGATGTTTTTGAGCGAATATTAAACTCAGAAATGATGCAACATCTGGAAATGAACGAAATTTTGTCAGTTGCCCAACAAGGATTTCGCAGAAATCGTTCTTGTCTAACAAATTTGCTAACAAGCTTAAACGATTAAACGAGGGTTGTATGCATTCATGCGCGCTACCCAAATGGAACATATTATTCCATCGTCGAATACTTCTAGCAACAATGTGTTCCTGGTTGCAAGTTGGGACTACACATTCCAAACGGGGGTGCGTGTTTTGCTTTGATTGGAAATCCCCTCTACCTACCGAGTTGGTAGCTCAAGAGGTATATCTATATTCAAATCGAAGCTGAACGATTATTGAAAGCTATCAAATTTGCCTAAAAACTGTTGATAAACTATCTCCTTACATTGATTTTATATATTATATATAGATATATATATTATATATATATAGATATAATATATATATATATATAAGATAGAATTAGATAGATATATTTATATATATATAAGAGAATATATCTATATATATATATATATATATCTACATATATCAGCAGATAATAAATTTGTAAATATAGTTCGACACTATGGTTATTGTAAAGTTATTTGCTTTTTCAACCATAAATCTTGAATCTTGAATCTTGAACACTATAATTAGACGTAGCATCTGATAAAACTTGAAATCCTTACAATTCAGACCATAATCAGCAAAGCGAAGAGGTTCATTGCAGTGAAAAAACGTTTAAACCAAAATATCACAGTACCACTCACACCACGTGAGTTCTTCCCAACTGTCAAAAACGGAGATGCGTTGGAGTGACCATTTCCAGTGGTGCGATTTTTCGATCTTATTCGTGCGAAAGGATGCGTATTTACTGAAACCAAAACTTGTGTTTTAATTTAATATTTCTTTGAAAATTTTCTATAACTTAACATTTTCATCTTCAAGGTAATTCTGTATGTTTTTCTTAGTCGTATGTTATTGCTTTCGTGATGTGTGAACGATATTTCGTCGTCAATTATGCAATCTATTCACAGTTTACTAAAACAAAGAATTCATTCATTCAATATTTTATTCATTTACTGACCACTCCAACAGATTGGTAGCATGGTGAATCTAGTGTTTATAAAAAATATAAAACACAAAGAAGGCAAAATGATATTTCCCACATGAGAGCGTTTCACACTAGATTGTGAAACTGACAGGTTAAAATTTTTGCGGGCTATTATTAACAGAACTAATCAAGCACTCTCTGGTGACATAATTAACACACCAATGCGGTTGCAAAAGCAAAAGCAAAAAATAGCAACTTTAATAATCGCAAAAACCAAATAATTTAGCTAAAAGCAATGGCATTAGAATGGTAAGAATAACAGCTTTCCCATAAACAAAGGGATGCAGAGGCAATCAAAATATATATAGCTGGGCAAGCTTAATGTAGCGTAGTCTTGAACGGAATCGCCTGGCCTAAAATTTTTCGACAAATCCGATTTTAATGGCAAACGGCAGAGAAACGACGAAGATTTTTCATCTGGTTACGAGATTCGCCGTTATGACAAAGTCATGTGTTTTGAGCTTTACCCGCTGGCTCTCTATTGTGTTGCGCGATTCCAGAGGGAATGTGATCAATTTGTCAACGTTGTGTGGGCATACAACTTAATACTCTTTGAACCGAAAACACGTTCGGGACATCCTCTGACCTTTTTCTCGCTAAACTATTTGGTTATGCAAACACGAGCGGAAGCGGAATGCTTTCCCGTATCTTGAATATATGGAAGATGGATAAATTACCGAATTCTAAAATGCTTCCAAAACGACACATGTTTACCTGACTGTGGAAGCGCCTCCTACGCTGGCTGGGTCAAGTCGACAGAATGGAACTCGGTCATAAATGCGAAAGAGCTATTCTATATAGAGTTCAAATGAAGAAGTCGACCTTTCATCAGGCTGCACTTGCGGTGTAAAAATGTTATCAAGAGAGACATGAAAACTCTTGATATTGACCCTAGGAGTCAAGATGAACAACTTGTTATTGAAAGCACACAATGAAACACAATGTAAACCGTAAACTACAAGCCGGTTATGAGCAGATACTGCTCATGGGTGGTGAACTTGTGTCCGGCCGTCAGACTACATATACCGCCGATCGTCCAAGTACTGCCTTTCGCTGTGAACGCTGCGGGAGATATGGTTCCCCCCGTATCGGACTGTCCAGTCAGCCTAAAAGCTGTGGAACATGAAACAATCATGCGCTTTAAATTTACATCCATGGTTAGCATCGACGGAAGGAGGCCAGCAAAAACAATATTATATACGAAGCCAACATTGTAAATAAATATTTGTATATCTCGCTATTTCGTACTGTGCAATTGAAGCTTCGTATTTGATACATTAGTTAGAAATAACGGATGTTATGGTACTCATTTATAGATCATCATCGTTATCAGAGTCAACATTACACCGGCCGCATTTAAAGAGTGTCATAAAACATGCATAACGTAAAATATTAAATGATGGGGAAATATGGGACAGCTACATATTCTATGGAAGAATAAGCACAAACAAACTGGAATGAGGTGCCTAAGCCCGAAAATAAAAAATGCTTTCAATCAAGTTTCGCGTCATTAACCGAATAAAACCATAAGCAAACTTCAGATTCACTGATCTATAATTTTCTGTAAAAAACCCACTGGAAAGTTGAATTCATCTCAATGTTTCATTTCGGCACAATTTGAAGGTTGATAAGCTGTTTAGTACGGATAATAACTAACTCAATAATGTGAACTAGCAACATGAACTAAATTTAGAAATAACGCATCCGTTTTCAGCTTACTCAAAGAATCGATATATTTTTCAGCTTCCGTTTTATCTGACACTTCTTCCAATAGCCGACTGGGAACAGACGATATGTTAGACTTTGAAAGTTTTGAATTTTGTTTTCCCGCTAGATGGTCTTCCATCTGAAAGATAAATGTATTTAATTCGAAGCGTACGAAAATTTAGAAAAATATTGAAAAATTAGCCTATACACAAACCAAACGGAAAATATCTTAGAAAAATACTTCATATACCGAAGCAGATAATTTCCTGAGCACGTGAAATGCATAATTCATCCAAGGTTAGAACAAAAATCCGTATTTGCTTTCATTGACATTGTAAGAACTCCACGACTGGCTTAGAGCTATTTGCATTCATTGGTTATAGAAATGAAAATTATCCTCAATTCAACTTTCCACACAGCTCTATTGAATTTAAATCATAAATGTAAGTAGACAAAACTTGAAAACAGCTCTAACTCGTGGATCTCAGTTTCGAAAATAAACTGTATATAATATGTTTAATTACAAGAAGGACCTTAACACTGGATGGCATCCTCACAGCTACTTAAATGAATGTCCTTGTCCTCGAACGTTGAAAAGCCACCCACTTTCGATTGAGCGGTTTATTTACTACATAACAAACAAAATAATTACAGTGAACAAAATTTTGCACCCATGCAAATAACCCAAATCCGTGCTCCTGAGTATGCATCGCATTTGAGATGACATATATTAATATGGGAAATTATATATTATTCGGAAAATATATTCATTCGGAAACATTTCAGTTATTTTATTATTAGTTTAGATGAATAATCCACCGGAATTCGACCAACGAGAATTTAAAGCTAGGACAACATGTTGGAAAACTCTTCACCCAGAGCATTGTAGTAAAAAACGCTGGCGTTGGACTCTGCACAAGTCCCAAGATCCCATCGATAGAAAAGTTGTCTCATGAAAATGTGATAAACGAACGGCGATTTGAGAATCATTTGACGTTGCGCTCTCCAGAGGGATAACAAGGCTACAAATATGGCAAGATACCAACTGTCCATTAGGGCAGAACAACCAAACTCGAGAGAAAGCTTGTGAATTTGTTAGATACGTTCGAATTGGAGAATCATCTATGCAATCACCTTAGTATTTATTCGTAAAAGGTCTATCGAATACCTAAGATATTTTGCAAGCCAACCCAAAACGAAAGAGCTCTTTTATAGTTGAGTGCAATTCACAGGAGCCATCTATATAGATCTTTTGAATCTTGATTTCAAGTTCTGCCGCTAAAGAACATAAAATCCCAACTTGTGTCCGGTGCTCTTATTATAACCGTCTTGGATAACGGTGTGAATATTTTGATCGATACGGTCCAGCTGAGTAAACTTGGAAAAATTTTGTGATTTGTGTAATTTAAAATCCAATCAAAATGCACGAGCATACTGAGAATATTGATTTTTCGTGTTGAGCAATTGTGGTGGCGCAAAGTACATTAGCAATGAATGCTAATCACGAGCTTCCGAATGATATGTAGAACTACACCCGCCGGTACAACACAAGAGCAAGAAGAGCCGAAGATAACGTCGACGACAAATGGTAACTCGTAGTATTTCGGGTTTCGGGAGGATTGCAATCGAACGGTTCTAGCGACAACATCATTAAAAGTATAAAAAGATAAACAACGTCAGGCGCAATCGAACAAAATGCAATTTGTCAACGTCGGTAAAACGAGCCCTGCGTGGTGAGATCTTGAAGTGTCCCGGTTGGCACGAAATCGACTGACAAATCATATCGAAGTGACAACCCGGACAGGCATGTTGACGATCAGTGTTGTGATTGTTTGTTTGGGCTATATAAGATTGGCGTGTGTTTCCATTGTCTTGTGTGTAATAAACGCCTTTGACCAGTCAGCTTCTCTTGTATTGTGGGATTCGAGGGTGAACGCGATTAGCGTTTGACAGGCTGACCTCAGGGCTGAATCAAGACACAATCGATTTGCTTGCCTGCAACGCGGGGGGTTGCATGCTTATTGTTCAACCGATAAAACGGAAATGTGATAATTGGATAGATGTGCGCCAACTGCTACTTACTGACCTAAAATGACTTGACACAACCATACCCGGCTTCTCTTACCTCACCCGCTAAACTATGGGCAAGTAGATTACATTTTTCACTCACCTGCGTGTCCAATGTTCCCGAATTTAACAATTTTGCCTCATTTAAAACGGGGATTTTTCTATAAAAAATAGATAAGAAGAGTTTAACATGCGTTGAGTGAAATAAAATTTGTAATTATTAATGGATTTCAGTTGCTTCTAAGGATATTCAAATGATTATAGCAGAATGTGGTGTAAAATATTGAGCATTAAGTAATTTCAATTTTTTTAATTTGACGCATGAGATTCTGAAAATTGGTCTATAAACTATGGATTATCGTGTAGCGTTTATGAGGTCCTTTTTAAACACAGAAGAACCCGCACGGAACACTTATTTTCAGGCACGCTTCTATGATAATCTTTATTTCGTAAGAAAGACCTTCTCAGGAATGATTCATAGAATGTTTAGCCATCCGGAAATGTATCAGTATGAGATAACTCAAAAACCACATAAATGCTCATTTGAATGCATCATCACACACACCACGACCGGTTTCGTGCTGTTTGCACTCATCAGGTAGGGACGGTAAGATTAAGAGACGCAAGCGCTTGAAACAGTGGAAGAATGGAAAGTAAGATGCCCTTGTATGCCACTGGTAGATAAGGATAATGCAACCAACCTGTTTAATCTCATGTGACCGAACACATGTAGACGGGTTTTAAACACATGATCGTGAACAAAATGCTCATTTTCATGCAGTTCCGTTGCATACGGATCCTCACCTTACTGTCCCTACTTGATGAGTGCAAACAGCACGAAACCGCATCTTCGACAGTTTGCACGTAAAACTCAAAATTGCTTTTTGAGTGGTGTTTAAGTGCGGGGGATGTGAGGAACACATTAATTTGGTCATCCATAATCGCCTTGAATGCTTGACCACGAATCACTATGTGATTTTGTGTTTGAACATCGTGGTTCGTTGTACGAACCCTATGTAACAGTGGCATTCAAGTACAACTTTGTTTAAAACTTATCCACTGTTTCAAGGATCACTGAACACGATCTTACTGTCTGGACCGGATGACGGAAAACAGCCAGAAACCGGTAGTAGAGTGTAAGTGCACGGGATATGAGCAACAAATTACTTTGGTCATCCATAAGCGCCTTGAGTGTTTGACCGAGAATCACTATGTGATTCTTTGTTTGAACACCGTGGTTCGTTATACGATCCCTATTTAACAGTGGCATTAAAGTATAACTTTGTTTACAATTATTCACCATTTTGTCGTCAACTCTATGCCATTCCAAATGCAAAAATTGAATCAACAATCAAGATTTTACGGTGAAAATAAGCAATCGCTTGACATATACCATTGGCTCACAGCTATAAAAATACAGAGGATGCCATCAAAATTCTATTGATTTGTTTGGTTTGTGTGGATTCATAGAGTCAATTTACAAGGCCTATTGTGGAGTACTCTTTAATATAAGCCTCCAGTTTTAATTTGAAATGACGGATCGTAGGAGCGTTCACATTATCCTGTCATAGTTTATTCCACAGAAAGAAAATACGCACCAAGAAGAAATGACGTCTACAATCGAATGTTGATTGCGGTATCACGATTCAACTTGAATGACTCCGTGTATCCTTTGGGGAACTGACTTTTATCTAATCGCGGAGAGGATGATTTTCCATCTGCAGTATTATATATGTAAGGATAATGTCGCTCCTTACTCTCCTTTGTGCAAAATCGGTCAATCCCAGCATGGCCATTCAATTTAATTCAATACAATTTTAATAGTCTAAAAAGCATATAGCTTTACTAAAACCACAGAAAAATATGGAAATTTACAAATAACATATCTCAGTAAAAACGGGATTTGTTTGCTTACTGAACAGTTCGGGAATCAGGTAAAAATTCAAATGATAGAAACTGTTTTCACTCAGTGGAATGGCACATGTATGTCCATGGGGTCGAGATGATTTGATGTGTGAGTTCAAAGTTATTAGGTTGTGGAATACATAGTCTCAATGTTCGGATGGGTCGACAGGAATTTGTCTAAGCTGGATTTGAATATATCCAAGTTGGGTGCATGTGCAACATTCGAGGGTAGGGAGTTCCAAGTGAAACATACACGTACAGAATAAAAATATCTTCGACAGTTCAGTCGCGAGTCGGGAATTAGTACTGTGTACTCATGACTCCGGCTAGTTCTTGGTGGTTGTCGTGTGAATAGTGTATTAAGGGGATGGCTGGGGGTATGCAATATGTTAAACATTAGGATCAGATCACCTCTAAGACGTCGGTAAGGAGAGTCGAAGAGGTTGAGGTTTGCAATACGATCTTCGTATTGTTTGTGCTTTAAGCCGCACACGAGCTTCGTGGTCGATGATAGATTCGCTGCAAGAGATTGATGTCTTTCTTTAACCAGGGTGACCAAGCCTGAACCGCATACTCCATGGTGGGCCTCAAGTAGTATTAATTATTCGATGAACAGTCGGCTTCGTGAAACTCCCAAACACGCGTTTCAGCAGAAGCAGTACTTTTGACGTCTTTTCGTAGACAGCCTTAACGTTGTGTGACGGTTTCAACGTGCTGCTCACCCACACACCCAAGTCCTTCTCCTTGTCAGTTATTTCAAGAGTATGGGAACCAAGGGTGTAAGAGAACTCGAAGGGTTTTCCAACTGTCAATACCTTGCATTTTCTCACATTGAAAGGAAGTTCATTTCTAACCGACCATTCCTGTAAGACATTGAGGTCCAGCTGAAGCTGTCTGCAATCCTCAGTTGTGCGTACTTGTGTCCACAACTTGATATCATCCGCAAATAGCAAGATTTTGCACCGAACAAGTTTTGGTAAATCGTTTACATAGAGCAAGAAAAGAATTGGTCCAAGCACCGATCCCTGCGGCACTCCACTTGTTACTGTAATGGGCCGTGACAAAGCACCATCAACCCTTACTCGAATAACACGGTCACGGAGATAATCCTCCAACCAGGCTAGTAATGAGCCCTTGATGCCACATTGCTCTATTTTTTAGTAACAAACTGTGGTTAACACGATCGAATGCTTTGGACATATCCAGATAACAAGCATGTATGGTGAAACCTTTGTCCACAGCTTGTGTCCAGTCATCGAGGGCAAGGAGAAGGTTTGAAAGGCAAGAGTGTCTTTTTCTGAAGCCATGTTGTTCGATTGCGAGCAAGCAATTATCTTTCAGGTGATTTGTGATGCTGTTTGCAACGAGGCGCTCCATCACTTTAGAGATCACCGGTAGTAGTGTTACTGGTCGATAATTGGATACTTCAGAACGGTTCCCTCCTTTGTAGATGGGGGTAATGATACCAGTCTTCCATTCACAGGGAAAGAAACCTTGGGTTATAGAGAGGTTAAATAAGTAGGTAAGCGGTGTACACAAAGAATAGGCACAGCTTCTGAGGATCAGCGGGGTAATTTCATCAGCTCCAGGAGACTTTTTCGTGTTGAGCTTTAACAATGTACGGAGGACACTGTCCGAGCTAAAAGTTAGTTGCTGTAAAACGTTTTCTGGCGAGATCACGGAGGTCAAAGGACTGGTTACGGTGTTCGGTGGACTGAAGACAGTGGAGAAGAATTGGGCTAGAACTTCGGCTGATTGCGATGCTGTCGTTGTTATTCCATCACATGTCTTTAGGGCGGCAACCCCTGGTTTTACTCTAGACCGGTTATTTATGATCTGATAGAGAATTTTTGGGTTTGATTCCATTTTGTCGAGTAAATGTTTTTGATAATTCAATTTGTCGTCAACAACAAGTTTGTTTACCTTATTTCTCAGCAAACGGAATGTTTCCCAACTTTCAGCAGTGCTATCAAGTCGGTGAGCCCGCCATGCAGCATTTCGCATAGTCAACCATTTTCGTGTTCGGCTTCTCAGTTTAAACGTGTATCCCCTTTTCCGCACCTTCGGAACAAGATGAGAGTGCATTTCAACTGCAATTTTAATTTCGTTTGCCATCCATTGCCACTGACCTTGTACGCTGTCGGACTCGAGACCAGGGTCTGTGACATTCTTCAGAGTAGTATTAAGTTGTGAAAAGTCAATTTTCCTAATCAACTTGCTGGTGTCACTTGTTCTGATTGCCTGACAAATATAATCAAACGTGATAACTAAGTGGTCACTGAGTCCCATAGGAGCTTCATAAGCGAGACTTTCAATCACGTACTCTTCGTTTGTCAGTATCAAGTCCAAGATAGACGGCGTATCACTACCCCGAAATCGGGTATTGTCAAAAATATGGTTGTAAAGTGGAATGTCCTCCAGCAACTGTTGAAATAAAGCATTCAAGGAGTTTTCTGGATAGACTGAATTTCCCTTATAGTTCGGCAAATTGAAATCTCCGATCAGAAGAAGTCTGCCGCCGTATCTTGTAGCCGCTAAGCGTATGTTTGCAACTAATGCTGAATTGTAGGCTTCATCGGCGGAGGGCGAACGGTAAATCACACCTACTGTACATTTTTCTTCTGCTGTTACATTCAGGGAACACCACAGTGTGTCTTGTAGTTGTAAGTATTCATCAGTGATCTCTTGGCATGACAAACTCTGAACATGATACAGAACAACACCGCCTCCTCGAGCCAGGCGATCGCGATGAAATAGAGACACCCTCAATGACTACTTCGTTGTCTGTTAAAGTTGAATGGAACCATGTCTCCGTTACGGCAATCACGTCTGGTGAGTGTGTGGTAGTTAGTTCAGTCAATTCGTGTAATTTATTTGTCAAGCATTGGGCATTCGTATACAAAAATTTGACAACCGATGTGCTGCATCCCAGCAACTGACTTCGTCGCTCGATGTTAAAGTTAACCAAGCAATTCAATGTCTTTACGCCACGGTGCCCAAACTAAGATAATGTAGTCTATCGTCGGATGGATGTAAGAATTTAAAATATTCTCTACAGCATTCCAAAGATACCGCTTGCCTTGTTAAAGACTTTCTGGCAATGACTATTCAGTTTCAGGTTATTAGTAATCGAGCTACCGAAATCCTTCTCAGCGCTGGTCCAAGTAAAGTTTTTATTACCAAGATATTATGTATGCTCGTATTTTACATTTACGTTTTTGAAAGGCATCTGATTTAGTTGAGAAGAGTGATACGGTGCATCCAAATCCTCTTACAGTATCAAAAAATCCTCAATCGATCGGATTAGCTTCCATATTTTTATGTCATCAGCAAAAAGAACTATCTTGCATCGTTCTACTTGCGCAACATCATTCATGTATAACATGAAAAGGATATGTCAGATCACTGAACCTTGATGGACGCCGCTGGTAACATAGATGTTTTTTGATAGAACGCTGTCAATGTGAACTCGCACATGACGATGGGTCAGATAATCCACTATCCACGATAATAAGTTTCCTGTTATCCCATATTGTTATCCGACTAGCTTATGCAGAAGCAGGCTGTGGTTGATCTTATTGAATATCTTTGAATATAGCAGGCATGAATTGAGTATCCTAGGTCAAGTGAGGATGTCCAATCGTCCAGAGTGATGAGAAAATTTGAGAGACAAGATATGTTTCGACGAAACCCATGTTGCGTATCTCATATAAGTCTTTAGTTTCAAGGTGACCCACGATACACTCAGTTAGAATGCGCTCCATAATTTTCGAGATAAATGGGAGCAGCGTAACATGCCTGTAATTTGTTTAGTCGAAACGACAGCCACCCTTGTATATTGGTGTTATCCCACCAGCTTTCCATGTCGACGAAACGGACCTGTCGCGAAGTCTCCGGATGAAAACCTCCGCTAGACTGTATAAAAGCTCTCTATAACACACAGGGAGAATAACTGGGGTAATGTTGTCACAAGAGATTGGCAATGATATCAATTCTGCAATCGAAGGTCAACTACAAATGTTACGTAAAACCGGTTCCATAAAACAAAATTTAGTAAAATTTAGAGGTTTTTACAATTTGACGCTTTTCTTTTAGTTAATTTTATCCAATTAGAAAATTCAAATGAGAGAAAAAAATATTATTTTGAATAAATTAAAGTTGAATTCACGAAAAGTAATAATATTGAAACGTACAATTTTGTGGATTTCTCAGATTCCATAAATTCAAGTGATGATAACCCCAACGACGTTTTATTTTGCTCTTTGCTGGGGGTATCTGATTTCTTTTGAGTAGGCTTGTGTAGTTGCCTTGTCTGAAACTACAAAACATGACGTGACTTTAGCTTACATCGTAGTAAAATCATCAATTAGAAAAAAAAACCAGGTTTTCATTCTTAAAAACTATTAACCCTTAACTGCCTGAATTATTTTACAAGCGTCACCTCACTTTACGAAGTGTGTTGACAACTGGCGCGCCACATGGCTCAGCCGTCTCAAACGCGTACCAAACGAGAGGAGAACATGTGCCGATTTCGATACTCCCGGCATACGAAAGTGATCTGTCTAATTTAACCTATTATAAACCTTTAAATTTTGTGTACCGAATTTGACCCACTCGAACGTTAAGGGTTAAATGATTAGTTGAAAATCTTTAACCTGCACGTTCGCTTACGCATCAAACATGATTGGAGTTAATTTCAAGTGATGCATTTGGTCTAATTTTCGAATAGATCGCCTTAGTCTGAAAGCTATTTACGGTTGACCGGAAAAGAATTTCCGGCAATGCGTTCAATTCATTTGAGATTGCACAAAGTCTTCGTATTATCAAACAGAGGACGAATTACTCAACTTGCTTCTGGATACAATGACAAGTTATCCATTACTGTAAAAATATTTGATAGAAATGAAAAAGCAGAAATAGAAGGTGATGTGTAAATTTAATCAAAATGCCTAAGGCGGTACTTGAGCCGAGTTTCAATTTTAACTGTATGGATTTTTGATGGAAAATGGACAAGATATCCTCCGATCGTACTTAATCAAATTGGGTATAAATTTTGCTATGAACACAATAGTTGGTCTGGTAGACCACTAAAATTATTGACCGTAAAAGTGGTAAATTATTTCGACATCATCTTGTGGATTAGATCGAAGCGATATTCATTTCCGGTATATGTCACCAACTAGCTCTTCAACCACTATCTCTACAGACTTAGTTTTTATTTTTACCATGCGGTAGGTAAAACTGTCGTAAAGTTATCAGGGTGGGTGTTTATTCACTAAAATATCGTTATTAGTTTTATAGGGAAAACCTCCTGAAATCGAATGAAATCTCCCTAAAAGACGATTTTCTACCTTGAATATTTCGTGAAGACGAAATAAAGCAATTTTGTATACTTTAACAAATGAACTATTATTTAAAGTGTAAGTTTTGGTGGTTTAAAATGAACAAAAACGTGCCTTTGATGGTTTTCCGTCCACTGATGAGCAATTAACTTCTTGCAAGTTACCGCAAACAACGTTTGTGCATTCGCTTTCTCGTGTTATCATCATTTTACGACTGCGCCACATAAAACTGAAATAATTCTTACTTTTCTAAACTGATTCCGTTTTCATTGTTGTGCTCCATTTCGAGACTGTCACCCTTCCTTGAACCTGGCAAATGTTGAGCAAACTCCGAATCCATTTTCCTGAATTTTGATTTCAATTGTTGAAGCATATTCTTTTCTTTGCGTATGCGATTTCGAAATTGTGTATCATTTTTACTTCTAGAAACAATAAGCACCATTAGTTGTCTCTTTACTTCGATTTGTCTTTCAAGAATTCAGACACGTTGTCCTTTGACTCGAAGGATGTTTCGCAGATACATTCCTCTTTATTTATAAAGTTTAACAGACATTTTTCAATGGTTTTCAAATCTTCCGACATTTTGTCAAGTTTGCTTGTTGAAGCGAAATGCTCTTTCCTGAAAAATATTACTGAAAGTTTTGTTTTACTTTATTTCATCCAATTCAGCCATGTACAATTCAAATGTAGAAATTAGGGACGTTTTTCAGCTGAAATTAGATAAAGATTGAATTTGTTTGTACGCGGCAAATTTAAAAAAATGTTTTGTATTTGAAGCTCGATATCTTTTGCTTACAGCTTTACGAGATTAGCGTACATTCAGACATAGCGCCAGAATTTAACGAGATGTCAGCCTAGATATTAATAATGTTCACACGCTTTTCCATAAGAACATCATTCTGTCACGATTAATATCGTAGATTATGAAGAACAAAAATATTTCAGGAACATATCAAATGATCTATAAGAATTACTAAAGTAGAATGGAAACTTGTGTTTTGATGTATTCCAAAGTCTTAGTTACCGAACAATCGCTTTCATGGTTATGGGCTATAAATGAAATCCTCCAAATACCCATTTGTTCGAATACAACGGACGTTTATCTAACAAAACTGCAAACAGATTATCGAGAAATTGACATTCAAATCATTTGTTCGCCATTTATTGCTCAGATAATATTTTAATTAATTTTTAAGTGATCATTTTTCTGTCTTATTTTTAGAAGCATTTGGACTACGGTTACAATATCATGATGACATGGGTGTAATATTTTGGTTTGGAAGATATCTTGGTGAATTTTCTTTGAACGTATGAAGTGTTGGTACCTGTGTTTCATGCCAGAAGAGAACAATAACATTTATCTTCTTCATTTGGAATGCTTATGGAGCTTCTGTTTAGAATAAAAAGAAGATAAGCTAATGTCGCAGCAGTAATTCTAAACATGTTTTTCGTGACACGATGTTCTATCGAAATCAATGCAGCTGTATGTGAACCTTTTTGCATTGCGTCAAAATAACCAACATGCGTCGAATAAAGATAGATAATTCTGCTTAGATAAATAGCATTCTGGCATTACACGATCACAAAAATTCAAATGTTTGATCAGAATTTGAGGGCTTTCTATACATCACCGACGAACGAATTTTTACAGTCACATTAAAAGGAAATTGATAAAAAAAACTCGTGACTCATAGTTTAGTTTTTCTGCTTTTACAGACTTTAAAATTAAATTTTTGATTAAATACATATGAGATGATTATGAACAATGAAAAACATCCACCTAAAAATAATTATTGGATCAGGTTCGGAACGTCTTTATCCTCTTTGACAACAATCCGATTTAACTACAAATACTTTGTTCAAATGTTGGAATAACGCTTTTCAAAGCGTTTTAATTTAATTCCAAGTAAATGGACACGCAAAATATGTTTATGACATTTATTATTGATTACGAATCTATACGTATTACTTTCAAGAGAAATTGTATTTAACCGTTCGTGTTTCAACAGATTGAGAAAAAAAGAAACTGTGAAATATTGATCTCCTTCAGAGGCGGCATTTCAGTGATAACTCGTTTCAAAGTTAATTTTCATATATTTATGAAGAAGAGTAAGTATGAATGCCAGGGTTATACAAATTGAGCTGAAGCGCGCTTAAGGCAGCATTTCAAAGCACAAGTAAGTAAAACGACGTTGTTAAAATGTATACCGAGGTACACTAACATGAAGTAGAAGAACTTAATTTGTTTGAACAAATTTTCCGCAAATGATGTCATTACAAAATTTCTCTCTCTCTTAAAAGCTAAACAATCAACCCTGTTTGCTCACATCATTCATGCGTAACATTTGTCACATTTATCTGTCGTATTCACACATAACTGTATACGTGCGATTTGCATGGTTTATTCGTCTATCACGTCAATTACGAAACGATCTGAAAAAACGTTCCTAAATTTATTTGAGAAAAACTCTTAAACATGTACTTTGGCGTTTGTAAAAAGTCATGGGCATTATACGCTTCAGCGATTTTTCTCAGTAAACATGATGCAAAACTGCAGAATGTTTATTATTAACGCTGCCCTTTTTCATGAGAGTTTAATTACAGTGAAATATAAAATGAATTCATATGTTACAATATCGAGTAAATTGTAATTCAATGCGATATATTCTGCTTGCACGACATCTTATGTGAAATAACACGTCCTCAAGAGCAACAACGTTAGATACAAGTAAAATAGAAGTATTTTGTTTTTAGGTTGCTTTCAAAATGACAGAGAATGTAAAAAATCAAACCTGTGCACTTGAAAAACTCTTATCATTTTGTGAGATATTTCAATGAAAGCTGATTATGATAAATCCATGTTACAATTTTGCAATTTTTCATTTGCAAAAATGACAAGGTATTCACTACAATCATCAGCCTATAGTTTGATAATTTTCAAACGTGTTTAAATAAACTACTGCATACTATATGTTAAAATTCAATAATTTTACTGCTTGTTTTATTTACAACTTTCCTGCTGCACCGCTGTTGACGCAAATAATATATATTTGAGTAACTGGAATACCAAATTATTTAGAATTAACAGACACGTCAAGTGGCGAATTAAATGAAAAATTATAACTTAGACAGTCGACTACAGCAGGTCATTCCCAAGATAAGTTGAGATCAGCTTCAGAGATGTATCATAATTAAATATACGCCAATATTTAATGGGCAACAGACTGTTCGGAAATGCCTAACTGACTATTAGGTTTCAATTAGCCCCGGTATCGAAAATGTGCCAGGTACGAATAATTTTCACTGTTTGTATGATGGGATCAAGAGAGCCATTGGTCTACCAAATGTAAAACCGCTCTCATTAGGTCACTATATGGTATCATGTTTGTTTATAAAACTTAGATAAATAGAGACAGCACGGTTTCGCCACATGTACTTGAAAGTGTTGGGCGTTAATAAACCATTAAACACGTAGATACTAACGTAACTCTTGATGACCTCAAAAGGGAATTTGACTAAGCAGGGAAAGGGAAGGCGGAAGTTTAGCTAACTTAACCATGAACTGTGTAACAGCTGTGGTGAGTACACTTTATAGGATTTATCCGCCATTGCTGGCAGTGTTTCCCACAAGAGATGGATGAAACCAAGAGCATAACTCTACTTTAAAATAGGGTTGATAAATGCAAACGTTAAAATACTCTAGAATATGTCTTTCCGATGTTTTGAGCAAATGTTTTGCTTAATGTTTACGGATGTGTATACAGTAATTAGCTGAAGCGTTTCATTTCAATACTTTATGAGGAATTCGTGGGGAAATGTCAACCATAGACTAAATCTTGTTCCTTAGAATCTTCGAGAAACCTATCAAAAACATTGTCTGCCTTATCAGCTGCACTCTTTACTGTCACATTGTTATGTCTTTCAAATTCAGACATTATGCCTTGAGCCAAATTAGGCACTTGCACACCACATGCTCCTGATTTCAACAAAACTCTCCCAATGGTGTTGCTAAATTTTCTGCACTACAACTAAAGCATGCTTCACAACAACATTGGGCATTAACCAGAACACGCGATGTGATGATAAGCTTTTCAAGACGAACCGTCCGAATTCACAAACTATGTTACGTGATATGTTGATGTACAACGTCTTAGCGCACGAGACAGCTGATAAAAAATTTCTCATTTGCTAGTGAAATGTTATACAAGGGGAAATAAACTTCATGGCTCCTCAAATTTACAGTTGAAAACTGTCAAAATTAACTAGTATGTAATTGCACATATTTAAAAAAATATTGTCGAGAACATCTCGCTAAACATCAAGCTTGATTGACGGAAAGACGTAGCAGTTTAGATTCAGTATGAACTGTCGAATTTGTTACAACTACAAGTTTACTAGGTAAACAAAAACGGGGATATTTAGCGATTGCTTAATAATTGATTTACCATTAAACATGGGAAACTGGAATACGTAGGCAGAACACTAATACAATGCGCCTAGCATTTGGTTCATCTTGAAAATGTTATTAGTAGACCAAGAAACTAAACGAAAGGGTTTTCAACACCCCGGCTTAAGAACATTTTCACCAAATTGCAACAGCGTTGGTTTCGCTTGCTAGGTCATTTGTACAAAATGAAAGTTTTTGTAAATCAAATTATATAACCTATGATGCGTTTAGATGATGAATACAAATTAGAATCATGCTATACTTGACTTATCAAAATGGTTTGCAAGGAGATATGAAATCGACAATCGTTGAAATTAATTTAGGCATATCCGACGTGACCCCTGAAGTAAAAGAATGTTTGAACTTTCGGAGTGTTCAAACATTAGCGCCTAGGAATAATCTTTGGTGACGAATACACTTATATAATGTCTATCTTTTTCGTTTGAAAGCAATACAACGGCACACCTCCGCATTTTATTCAAATAAAAACATGTGAAAACAACATTGATTAGCTCTTCAGAAGAAGAGCTCGAACTTTCTGAAACTTGTGCGCAACGATATTGGCCGGAGCAACATGGCGGTGAAGTGGGAACCAGAATAACAAAATTAAAGTAAAATGTCGATGCTAAAGGACTTCCGTATACGAAATTTTAATGTGGTTACGCGATTCTATAAAGATCTTCACATATCTCGACACCCACTTACAATGCATGGGTTAGCGTGATGCGAGACATGAACAGGTGCCTGCTAGTCCATTCTTTATGTCAGCCGCATACAAAACACTAACAGTTGAAGAGGACTTGCTCTTATCCGCTCGCATTTTAAAAAAATAGGTAAGGCGTTGCATCAAGCTTCATATATAATAGGTACTGCTTTTTGACCGCCAAACGTAAGCCCGAAACATCCGCCAGTCAGAAGACTAATGTCCAACGAATTGAAAACCGCAAAAGGAATAATAATTTTTGAATAAGCTTTTTCAATCAATTAAAGCACTGTAGAGCATAGGTTCTTGATACACTTTCGTATATAATAAGTCTTTTTTACAGGTCGAAATAATCTGATTTGCATGAGGTCACTAAAGTTTTACGCGTGAAACAAAGTGACGATACATATTTTTATTCAACGTTTGTGTGATTTGTTTTAATTTCAATTTTAGCCGTTCGAGAGAACGACAGAAGCCGATGCAATACGAATACAGAAAAAATATTTTTGTGAGTAATGAGCCGAATTTTTCAAGATTCGTTTGCTACGGTTTAGTTTACAGATACATCTAGTTAGCCCTCTTCTTCGTATATTTTATTGCTTGGTATATACTTAACAATTTTTCAACTCTTCAATTATTTCTTCAATCTTTTTTACAAAAGAAAAATTTTATGACATAAACCGAATTCAGTGAATTTCTTGCTCGTTTGTGGTTTAAATAGGCTGAAACCTGAATTAAGGGTTTTCACTTTAGTAAGGTTGTTTCTGACATTTGTTTGCAACATTTGAATGAGGTTTTTGACCTTAATGAAAAACCGCTTCAAGCTCCTTACGAAACATTGAAGAGCGGACAGTAGTATTTGAATAGATAAAATATGAATAGAAATATAGTTCTATATACTGAGTGAATATATAATTCGTTGTACACCAGCATTTCCACATTTCTGCATATTGAGAGATTTGACAGAATAAAGACGAAATATGAAATGAATGATTTACATCATGCAAATACTCGATCACAGATCTAGCGCACATTTCCTTGAATTAGAACATAATGGTTCGTTGTTATTATACAAATAGGTTGTTCAATAATTTAACTATCATCACAATAAATAAATAAATAGGCATGCAAAATCTTTGTTAAAAGGTCACAAACAGTATCTGGTAGGGATAACATAAAATGATCAAGTTAAACAAAAAATGTAAAAATTGTCAAATATTATCGATCTGATTTTATCTCTCAAAATTATCATTTATAAATAAAGGATGATGGATCAATAACCTTGTAGTGCCTTACGGCCCTATTTGTCTCCTACACATTGGGATGTTTTATGAAACATTCACGAAAATCGTGAACAGCATGAACAATCTTTGATTGAGTTATCGATCAATTTATTACAAAACTAGCCTGAAAGTTAATTGATTTTCATTCATCAGCTACTAAGAATTTTTATGCTTGCGTTGTATTATAATCAATACCAGAATCACATGGTGATATTAAAATTATAAATACGAAATAACTCGTACAATTTCAAGTTCAAGTTCAAGTTTCACAGAGCTGAAGGTGGCTAAGACCCAATCTCAAGCTCAAATTTTAGTCGACAGTATGCGGTTGAGCACCCGCAACTTCGATATAGAATACACAGTTCGTAAGTTTCACACTTTCCTGTTTCCCGATATCTGGAATGTAATGTATAGGTTCTCTTCCCCAGCACCGTGAGAGGTCATTTATTCAGTAAACATTGCAATTATATGCGTCAACAATGTAGGATGTATGAAATCACTAGCCTTGTCGAGGCAAAGTGCCGCACAGTTATGGACAGCACGTGGGCTGAATGCTGTCGTGCAGTTCTAGCCTAGACAGATATGAGATTGAAAATGAAACAATACGTTATGTTGTTGTTTTTTTATGTTTTTTGTTACACCCTCATCCAACTTTAACAGACAATGAAGTTGCCATTGAAGGTATGTCTCTATTTCGTCGCGATCGCCTGACTTGAGGAGGTAGTGTTGCGCTTTACCACATTCCGAGACTGCTCTGCCAAGAGATCACTGATGACGACTAACTGCAGGTTAAAAATGCATAATTGGTGTGATTTACCGTTCGCCCTCAGCCGAAGAAGCCTACAATTCAGCATTACTTGCAAATATACGCTTAGCGGCTACCAGATACCGCGACAGACTTCTCCTGATCGGAGGCTTTAATCTGCCTAACTTTAAGGGAAATTCAGTTCACCCAGAAAATTCCTCAAATGCCTCATATCAACAGTTGCTTGAAGGAATTCCACTCTGCAACCATATTTTCAACAATACCCGATTTCGTGGTACTTGATACTGACAAATGAAGAGCACGTGATTGAAAGTCTCACTAATGAACCTCGGTTAGGACTCAGTGACCACTTAGTTATTACGTTTGATTATATTTGCCAGGCAATCACAACAAGTGACATCAACAAGGTGTTTAGAAAAATTGACTTTTGCCAACTTGAAACTAATCTTAAGAACGCCACAGGTCCGGGTCTTACGTCCGACAACGTGCACGATCAGTGGCAGTGGATGATAAACGAACTTAAATTTTCCGTTAAAATGCACTCTCATCTTGTTTCAAAGGTGCAAAAAATGGATATACATTTTAGCTGAGAAGCCGAACACGAAACTGTTTGACCTTGCAAAATGCATCATGGCGGGCTCATCGACATGATACCACTGTTGAGATTTAGAAGACATTCCGTTTATTGAGAAATAAAGTGAACAAACTTGTTGTTGATGATGAACTGAATTATCAAAATCATTTACTCCACAAAATGCAATCAAATCCCAAAATTCTCTACCAGATCATAAATAACCGGTCAAGGGTGAAACCAGGAGTTGCCGCTCTAAAGACACTGGATGGAACAACAACCACGGCATCGCAATCTGCCGAAGTTCTAGCCCATTTCTTCTGCTCTGTCTTCAGCCCAAGAAACACTCTTATTTCCCGTCATCTCACCCGAAAATGTTTTAAACTACTAACTATTACCTCGAAGAGTGTCCTCCACACATTGTTTAATCTCAACACGAGAAAATCTCCCGGAGCTGACAAAATTACCCCGCTGATTCTTAAAAACTGTGCTTATACTTTGTGTACACCTCTCACTTACTTGTTTAATCTCTCTTTAACCCAAAATCTCGTTCCATGTGATTGGAAGATTGGTATCATTACCCCCATCCACAAAGGAGGAAACCGTTCCGAACTATCTAACTATCGACCCATAACACTACTACCGGTGATCTCTAAAGTGATGGAGCGCCTCGTAGCAAACAACGTCACAAAACATCTGGAAGACAATTGCTTGCTCGCAGTCGAACAACACGGCTTCAGAAAAAGACACTCTTGCCTTACAAACCTTCTGCTCGCCCTCAATGACTGGACACAAGCTGTAGACAAAGGTCTCACAGTACACCAGACATCACGCTTAGTATCTTGATATGTCAAAAGCATTCGATCGTGTCAACCACAGTCTGTTACTACAAAAGATGGAGCTATGTGGAATCAAGGGTTCATTACTAGCCTGGTTTGAGGATTACCTCCGCGACCGTGTCATTCGAGTATGGGTTGATGGTGCTTTGTCACGACCTATTGCAGTAACGAGTGGGGTGCCGCAAGGATCAGTGCTCGGACCAATATTTTTCCTGATGAAAGTCAACGACCTACCTAAATTTTTTCGTTGCAAAATCCTGTTATTTGCGGATGACATCAAGCTTTGGACACAAGTTCGTACAACTGAGGATTGCAGACAGCTTCAGCTGGAACTCAATGCCTTTCAAGACTGGTCAGTTAGAAATGAACTACCTTGCAATGTCAGAAAATGCATGGTATTGAATGTTGGAAGACATTTCACGTACTCCTACACCCTTAGTTTCCATATTCTTGAAAGCACTGACAAGGAGAAGGACTTAGGTGTGTGGGTGAGCAGCACTTTGAAACCGTCACATAACGCCACAGTTCTCTATGAAAAGACGTCACGAGTACTGCTACTGCTGAAACGCGTGTTCTGGAGTTTCGCGAAGCAAACCGTTCATGGAATAATAAATACGTACTTGAGGACAACCATGGAGTATGCGGTTCAGGCTTGGTCACCCTGGCTACAGAAGAACATCAGCCTCTTGCAGAGAATATATCATCGGACCACCAAGCTCGTACGCAGTTCAAACCACAAACAATAAGAAGATCGTATTGCAAGTCTCAATCTATTCGACTCTCGTTACCGCCGTCTTAGAGGTGATTTGTTTCTCATGTTCAATATACTGCATACCCCCAACCATCCCCTAAACAAACTATTCACGCGACTACCACCCAGAACCAGCCGGATTCACGACTATACAGTACTTATTTCCGACTCGAGACGAAACTGTCGAAGGTATTTTTATTCTGTACGTGTATGCTTTACCTGGAACTCCGTACCTTGTAATGTTGCACATTCATCCAACTTCGATATATTCAAATCGAATTTGGACAATTTCATGTCGACCAATCCAAACTTCAAACCTATATATTTTACACCATAAAAGCTTGAAACTTTGAAAACAGTTTCTGTCCTATGGATTTTTACTTGATTCCTGAACTGCTCAGTAAGCAAACAAATCCTGTTTTTCTACCAATGTTATCTGCAATTCACATAATATTCTGTGGGTTTATTTCTTAAGCTATATGCTTTTTAGACCATTGAAATTGAATTGAATTGAATATTCGCGAGTGATTGAAAAGTAGCCGGATGTATACCGTGGGACAAGCCGCATTAGTTTTATCCAGCGGCGACAGATCTGTGGTGACCATTTCCTGATTAGCATCCACGGAGCTACAGGAAAAGTGCTCTGCACGCGTGAGTTTCTAAGCGGTTACCTAAATCACGCCGATGAACACTGCAGACAAATGAATCAATGCATCGGCTTTTTGTGCAGTGAAATCCGTGTTGCCATCATCCTGCACTAACGTACATATTTCAACTTTTAAATACCGTTTAGAGTCAAGATAGCCATAAAAGCTTTCAAGTTAATCCTTGCTTTTTTCAGCAAGTGTGGATTCGAAAACCCTCTTAGCCTTCCTTTGCAGCGAGACAGCTGAATTTTTCCTCTGTGTGTACTTCAGTCAAGATCTGTGAGTTCCAGAGAATTCGAAATCCTTCAAAATAAGGACAGACTATCTAATAGCCTTGCAAATAGACGCGCTACACCAGTGGGGTTTTCCTTGCGTTCTCCCTTGTTTTAGAGGAGCAAAACTTTCCTGTATTTGTAAAAGGTGCCCTTTTATAATATTCCACCTGATTTTAACAACTGGGTTCCAATTCGTCTGGTTCCCGAATTAGATTCATTGCTTGAGTTTGTAGTTGGACGATGTCCATTCAACTAAAGTTGCGGGACATCTTCACTTGGTGACTAGGGTGCACTAAACTCCAGTCAAGTGAAAATATGGCGTGGTCGCTGTGTCTAGTATCGAAAAGTGTTGATCCCCTAAGTATCTCTTTAATAAGACCATAGAACCAAATCCAATTTGGATGGAGTATGTCCTGACCTAAACATTGTAGGTTCCCTGACATGCTCATAAAAGGCCCTGACATGAAACCGGTCAATATATTGCGACTCAGCCCACTCTGGTGGAGAAATGTCAATACGCTAATCGATGCCCGGGAGATTGAAGTCTCCAACAATTAGTAATGCGTTGCGTTGCTGTTTTAGTACTACCAATGCTTCCCTCCGTAATTGATCGTATAATTGATAAGCAGTCGGGCTTATATAAGCACATGCAAGTGTTTGTGTCCTCCTAGCGAAATTAAGAAATACCGATGTTAGTTGGATTGCGTGAGAAGCAATCTTTATCGATGTCTCACTGTTGGAAAGGTCTTCATTTATCATAATTGCCACACCCACTCCCGTAGCACCAGTATCGCTATCCCAACGATAGATGGCGTACTTAGTTGTTACAAATGACGGAACATGATCATCTGATTTCAACCGTGATTCAGAGATGACAATTATATCGGCATGGTTTTACAGTGCAACAAGCTGCAGCTATCCACGCTTATTAGATATATTGCAAGCATTTGTGTACAGTACATAGGTATTTCAATTCTGCGCTCATTTTATTCCACTTTAACTCGGGTTCGGAGCATCCTCGATGATATCCAGTTTTGAGGCCCAGTAACATGGACAACTTTGAAACGCCCATTTGTGTTGCGTTTAATGTAAGCACTTCTCGAATGAAGCGTGTCTTGTCCAGCTGGTTTAGAAATTTTACCAAAATCTTGCGAGCGCTGCTTACAGTTGGGTTCCACCGGCCTACGCGATGGACGCTTTTTACATGGCAGTTAATGAGCCCTGGCTCAGTCCATTTGCCACCGGGATTTGCTTCCGAGAATCAGCAGCTCTTCCCAATTTAGAATGAGCAGAGTAAAAGTTGGCCTCGTTTTTCCCATTCTAATGGGTCCAGCAAGCTTACTAACTTGCATACAGAAGTGCGCGCGAAAAAAACCACAAGTGCGTGAATTTTTAGTAGATGCTTGACGGGATAAAGTCGTTGGTTAATGCGTATACCACCTGTTTCTCAGTTCGACAAATTCAGAACAACGATTCGGATATACTACGGTATTATTAACAAGACTAATAGACAACAACAATGGACAATCCTTAACTGTACCGTATTGTACGAAGGACATGAGCCAAAAGTGTTCAAATATTCCAAATAAAAAGCAATTAATACGGGAATGCTAATTAGATGGACAATACAATAATGAACAATTGTCTCTGCTCTCTTTAAAGAACATTTGCAAAAAGATGTGGAATTTGATGGATGTAAAGCAATATGATTTAGTTCAATA
The DNA here is from genome assembly GCA_013407085.1 of Atriophallophorus winterbourni. Lineage (NCBI taxonomy): Eukaryota > Metazoa > Platyhelminthes > Trematoda > Plagiorchiida > Microphallidae > Atriophallophorus > Atriophallophorus winterbourni. The sequence continues at coordinate 110,730 of JACCGJ010017675.1, forward strand.
AAACATAAAAGCATTTATAAATGGATAGGACAAATTCTTTCTAAAGCTGGGTTCTGGTGAGTCACACACGCCATATCACGTTGCTGTCACTGGACATCTGTGCGTTTTCAGAGAGAAAATGTTTGCCAAATTTAGACTCATCACGTCCTCCTGCCTTGCTCCTGGCCCTTCAAGAATTTCAAATTTGCCCTATTTGCTCCTCGCGTCAGCCTCCGGGCCTTCGTCTTCTTTAGTTCCTCCCAACAAATAAATGTTTCGTATATCATGGGATACCAAACCCTTCTTTTTACGAACAGCAACAGACCTGACTAGATTATTTTCGCTCACGTAAATATCCACAACAATAACTAGTGGCCAAGCACGCTTAGGAGCTTCAACACTGTACACGGAATTTACGCTTACGATGGATCCACTTCAGTCTTGTCTGTAGCAGTGGTGATACTCGGACTTCCAACGCTTAAAATAAACGTTCGACAAGTGCAGACATTGTTTCCAATTTTTCTTGTAACTGTAAACAAAACCCTTATTAGAACGCATTCCCTCGTTTGAGTGATTCAGCAACAAGTCGTTGGGACACAGAGAACAAGAGTCGATGTCGTCTGGGGAAAAAGGAACAAGAGGTCTGTTGTTCAGAATCCGTTCAACTTCAATCAAGGCTGTTTTCAGGATCTCATCGGGTGGTGTTTGTTATGTGCATGTGGCATTTGAAGCACAACGAATTGATCTTATCAGTCGTTTTCAAACACCTCCTCGATGACTTGACTATAGAAGGTTACAACACCATTTAATACTATGTGAAGCTAGCCTATCCGATATACCATCACTTTCCATTTCATTCAACCACATACGCAGCACTCGTTTACCACCAACGAAGTTAAATCCGTTATCTGAATAAATGACTTGGTGTTAACCTTTCGATCAATGAAACGAAAGGGTGCCATCAAAAAGAGTATCTGTATCAATTAAATCGAATACTTCTAGATAAACAGCACATGACTGTAAGCCAGTAAACAAACATCCATACCGGCGTAACTTCTTCAATGATGACAAATTGGATTTGCAGGGCTCACTTAGCACTTTGTCCCCAAAGGCATTCCGTTGCGTCAATCTAATAATTTCTGATTCGACATTTTGGAATTCATCAAATCCAAGTTGGCCCACCGAAAAGGATCTATCGGAATGATGACCAAACATAATAAAAATGTAAAGTTTGAAACGAACCAGCCATGCTATTGAGCGTAAAATTCTCTTCCAACTAGAAAATTGACGAAGAATGATTCTTATTCCATGTTCTGAATACATTTATGTAATGTTAGAATTGGCACGCTTAAATTCATCTGGCTCGCTGCACTGTTATTTAACAACTTCAGGACACATATGGATGGTTTGTCTTAAAACGTCGGGGACGTTTAACCAAAATTTCAATCGAGACAATTCCGTAGCACCTCGTGAGGTGAAATCAGCTGAATTAGATCGGGTACCAACATGCCTCCACTGGCATGGTATCGTTTGTTCGAGTATGAACGTCAACCGATTCGCTTCGAACGTTGAGAAACGACTAGTTCAATTGGCGATATATTACAAAACGGTCATCGAATCAGTTCAAAAGATAAGGTTTTTGTCAAGTTTACCCAAAGCGTACGACGTTGCACCAAAGCGATCAGCTGTAATCCTAAATTTTCAATTGAACCGCACATTCTATTATCCTCCCACCAGAGAATTATAAGTGCGTCTTTATCATAGTTTGGCACTTTGACTTGTAAAAACATCTCTTCGATGTCAGCAACAACAGCACAGGCATGTTGTAACGCTCAAACAAATCACTATCACGTTCAAATCGACACCGCAAGTCGCTTAATCGCCTTTCCCCTGTCAAATTATTTGTGGTGTGTCTACATCAGAATTCCAAGGCAGCGGTTCTTGAAAATGACCGTCAATAAATTCTGATCGCCTACCGAGAGACATGGCTTCTTCGTCATCACGCGATTGTTCATCCCCCTTTGCGGATATGTCTGCAAATTCCACATTGTATAGACGGTTGTTGCAATCATCAATGGAACCTTGCTCCAGAGAAGAATTTAAACACAGGATATCCTTTGGGGTTTGTCACGGTATTTGCAAAATCAACCCTAACAACGTTTTCGTTGCAAATGGACGGCGTCTGCCTCCAAACCGCTGTTCCAACACCCAATGTGATTCAGGAACATAACAACCTATCAAAACAGTCACAGCCTGACCACTAATATCGAAGAAGTCAAAGTCTTTCAATTATGTAGGTCGTTCATTCAAGGCCATTAATGGACATTGTGATACATGCGGCAAATTTTCCACTGTGTAAGCCTCTGCGACATGGATTACTTGATTGCCGTCAAACGAGTTTATTTCAAAGTTTAAACGGGAACAAGTAAGTTTACGCTGGTGACCCAAAATTGTCAACGAAACTTACGCAAGACTCTTAGGCATCTTGTACTGTTCAATAAAGTCCTTAAGAATCAAAGTTGTATCAGAACCACCATCCAAGAAGCCAACAACATTTATAAGTCGGAGTCTCGATGTTGATGGGTATAGAACCTAAAAACACTTTGGCACTAAATGCAGCATGGCTGTAATTGTTATTTGCAGACGGTTTCTCTGCAGCCTGATTGTAATTTAGAAGCGTGTGGTGTCGTTTACCGCAATTTTTGGCAGTGTACCACGGCTTGTCGTTACAAGACACAGCGCCATGAAACCGCCGCAGACAGACAAAACGAACAGAATTGCGCCGAGCGATTTCCCAGTGCGATTTTACACCCGTTTCAATAAATTTCGGACAAGTTTCCAACTCATGGGAGGGCTCGCAAATGCACCATTCCATTCTAGGTTTTACATCACTAGTGGTAACGAAAATGTTTCTTTTGCCAGTGGTTTGGAAACCGCTCCTTGAGTTTGAGTATGCACGAGTCGATCGATTATATGTGTTTGAGCTGGTTGTTTCAAGCAGCTGCCCAAATCTGCTACTTGCGACACGTGCACGCCGTGACATAAATTGAGTCTGGTGATCAAAGCTGGCACTATGAACATACATGCTGATTTGATCCGCTGTATTAGTGGGCTGATGCTGTAATGCGAAAGATAGGCACTTAACAACGGCTTCTCAGGTGCTTACAGAATTTGAATCTACTTCACAACACTTTTGCTTCAATGCAGTTTGACAGTTTTCCATCTTCAAGGCGAGGTTCGACAGACTATTAAAAGTGTGTCTTACTTGCGCTGCTTAACTCAAAATCTCGTTCAATAACGAGCGTTCAACAACACGAGGCAGACTAAACATTTCCTTTAGAACGCTGCGTGCTTTTTTATAACTTTCTTCAGGCAATAACATCACACAAGCTTCAATAGCCTTTCGAGAATAGCTTCGCAATAATACAATATTTACAACAAACTTTGGTCACAATCACAGGTATTTCATTCTATATAGCATTCAAATTGCCTGATAAACTTCCGGTAGTCCACTGGTTTACCATCAAACGACGATAACTCTACCATTGGCAATAAAGCGGAATCGTTAAAAACTCTCTGTGGCACCTTGACCACTTCCGATACGTTCAGTCGAGCAATGGTACGAGCGAAAGGAATATCAGCCACCTGATCGTCGTTGATACTACATCTACCCAAGCGAGCTATCGTTTCTTCGGCGATCACTAAATATTGCTTTAATTCAAGTGCCTGTTTAGACGGCTCTCGTTTAGGGTCTAACTTAGGACTGCCTGAAAACAATATACAAGTGCACTGTGAAGCGGAAACAAAAGTGTCATTATCATCACTGTAAAATTACCACTCAGTTGGGTTCAAACGTTTTGATTTTCTTGACATTAACAATAATGTAAAACAGCAAAGATTTAAAACAAAAAGACAAAGGACTTCAGAGACAACAGAGTAGTGGCACGAAGGTCCAAGTTTGAACCTCGTTCCAATAAATTTGTGATACAAATTGACCTTATCCAATTGAGCACTTCAAAGTTATATACTTCTTCGAATGGAACAAAACCGAGTTGAGTACTGTATCGCTAGTTAATGCAAAGACCACCCGTTTTTAGTTAAGAAAATTCAGAACAACGATTTGGATATACTACGGTAATATTAACAAGAATAATAAACAACAACAATGGACAAATCTCAACGATACCATGTTGTACAAATGATGTGAGCTAAACGGCTCAAATGTTTCAAATAACAAGCAATAAATTTGGGCAATGCTGAGAAGATAGACTGCCAAATTATTAATGCCAATGGATAAAATTACCAATACAATGGTGAACAATTGTCTCTGTTTTCTCCAAATCGCACGTGCAAAAAGATATGAAATTTAATGAATGTCAAGCAATATGACTAAGTTCCATAAAACAAAAAAAGGATGTACAAGTGAATGGGACAATAACGAAAATGTATACACAAAACAATAGAAGATAAAAACTGTGTATACTTAGGAAGAATCGAATTGTTGATATAGGAAATAGAAAGGAATTTTAAACCAAGTTTTCGTCATTTGGATAGGGTGATTGCGGTATACAAATTATTGTAAACCACAAATCAAATGATCTTGCAGACGACGACGCGGATCGTCGAATAATTTCAGGGTCTTGATTCGCTCATTGTATGTTTTCCTGCAATGCACTTATACTGCGTGCAAAGGAGTGTTTGCCATAAACGTACTACTAAAATTGACCCCAGTAATATGTAAATTGCGTTTTGGGGGATTAAATCACCATTTTTCGATCAGATATATTTGATTCAATTAAATTCAGTTCGAAATATATCTGTTTGAATAGTGTCGCGAGCGTATGAGTTTAGAGAAACAAGAAATTAGGTAAACATTAAACAAGCTTCCTCAATACACATTCCGAAATTTTTCAATATTTATATATATATATATATTTCAACGATAATCATGCAAATTATGGTGATATATATATATATATATATATCAATGATAATCATGCAAAATATGGTGATTTATTATTATTAGTCTTTTAAGTTGAAACACGATATATATTGGTAAATGTCATGTGAATGCCAAATCGATTACGAAAAACAAATAACGTAACAGTACATCGATTGTACGTTTTCCCGTATAAGCATGTACCGTATTTTTCGGACTATAAGGCGCACATAAAAACACTAGTTTGTACGAAAAATCAGCAGTAAGCCTTATATTCCGGTGCGCCTTATGTATGAATAGTGTATCTTCACACTGCGCTGAAAAATCTGTCAACATGTTTTATTACGACTTTGGTAAGTGACGATGCCACTCCCGTTGAATGTAGAAGAATAATCACTGATGGTCGTGGAGTCGGCTTTCTATGCTGTCTAGACAGACTTGTTTTGGGGTCAGAGTCAAACAATCAACAACAGATCAACATGAAACTATTCAGCGATTAAATTGAAACTCTTTCACTTACCGAAACCACTATTCCTGGTACGTACGGTGCTTAAACATCCGGTAATTAAAGACCCCAAAACAGTACCCGTTAAGAGACATGCTTACGATGCGGATTTCAAGCTCAAGGCCATCAGCCGCGCAGTACAAAATAGGAATAGAACAGCTGCGAAACAATTCAACATTGATGAATCAATGGTACGGAAGTGGATGAAACAAGAAGATGACCTGCGTCAAGTAAAGAAGACGAAGAAGAGTTTCCGAGGGAACAAGGCAAGATGGCCACAATTAGATGACAAAATTGAGCAGTGGGTTACTGAACAGAGAAGAGCAGGTAGAAGTGTCTCTACAATCTCCATTCGACTTAAGGCAACAGCGATGGTACGTGATATGAAGATAGACGACTTTCAAGGAGGTCCTTCTTGGTGCTTCCGTTTTATAAAAAGGCGACATCTCTCCACCCGCACAAGAACTACCACTTTGCAGCAACTGCCAAAGGATTTCAATGAAAGGATAGCTATCTTCCGCACTTACTGCACGGACAAGATCATAGAAAAGAAGATCCATTCTGACCACATCACAAACATGGATGAGGTCCCTCTCACCTTTGACATCCCCATGAACCGTACCGTAGAAAAACAGGGATGTCTACCGTATCTATACGCACCACAGGGAATGAGAAATCTCCCTTCACTGTCATTCTTGGTTGCCAGGCAAATGGTCAGAAACTACCACCCATGGTCATTTTTAAGAGGAAGACTTTGCTAAAAGAAACGTTTCCTGTTAGAATCATTGTTAAGGTCAATCCGAAAGGCTGGATGGACGAAGAGAAAATGAGCGAGTGGCTGAGAGAAGTTTATGTCCGGAGGCCGAATGGCTTTTTTCACACTTCTACGGCCTTATTGATCTACGACTCTTTGCGCGCTCATCTCACTGAAACTGTCAAAAGTCAAGTGAATAAAATCAATTCGGAGCTGGCTATCATTCCTGCAGGATTGACCAAAGAACTCCAACCGCTAGATATTGGAGTCAATATGGCGTTCAAGGCTAAATTGCGAGCCGCATGGGAGCAATGGATGGCAGAAGGTTAGCACACATTTACCAAGACAGCTGGGCAACTTCCGGCTAGTTAAGACACTGTCTGCCAATGGATCGTCGACGCCTTGGATAAAGTATCGGTCTCTACTGTTTTCCGAGCTTTCACTAAGGTTGGAATCATTGATGAACAGCCAAGCAACAGCAGTGAGACTGAATCGGATGATGACGAGAGGGATCCGGGCGTGCTTGATGCCGCTATCGCCCAACTGTTGAATTCTGACACCGAAGACGAGAAATTTGATGGATTCGTAGAAGAGGAATGATTGAAAAAGTTAATGTACTTTTTATGTAATATTGACAGTTATTGTTCATGATTTGAATAACGTCTGACCTATCCGACCATTTTTGTTTCGCTTTATGCGCCTTATAATCCGGTGCGTCTTATATTTCAAAACAGATCGTTCACTGATACTTCGTCTTATAATCCGGTGCGCCGTATAGTCCGAAAAATACGGTAAGTTTATTTTACTCAATTTCCCTATTTTGGCATCTGATAACGCTGAGATAAAATTTATCTTTGTATTTTAATTGAAAAATAATGCTAAGATGTTTTCTTTTGGAATAATACTGCTCTGTTGATATACTCGCGTTTATTGTCGCAAGACAAAATAACCAAAATCCACCGAAGCAGGTCGATTTTAAATTAACTGAAGCTAATTGGAGTGTGCAAAAATTGTTTGAAGCGAAAATTGTCAGTTAACATTTAATATGGTTTACTATTAAAATCCTATTGGCGCTTAGGGACGAAGTATCGTTAATCAATCGAAATACTAATGGCTAGAATGGAATGTTGTAGATTGCAACTAAGTTCATTTTGTGATAATGATTATTTCAAATGATATCAAGTTGATTAGCTTTTCGCTAAAATGTTGTGCAAATTATTTAAATAGGAGATTCAGAAGTATCTTCGTCAAACTGTAGGTGAATGTGACGTTACAAACTAGCATTATGTGGCTTCAAATCTAACTCCGATCTGCTTCAATGAGGCTTGATCATTAAGATGAAAGCCAGATAGAGTTGAGATAATTGCTTTGCGGATCGGAAGAAGGTTCTTTGTTGTAATTAGCAGTGGTAGCTGTGCGTATATCGCAAGGTAATTTCCCGACCGCTCAAAAGTGAAAAGCATTTGAGGATTGCTAAATTGAAAAGTAAGTGGTTAGATGAAAAAATGCTTGTCCCGACGAAGGAAAAGATCTTTGAGATGAGCGTTGATTGTTTTTCATTAAAAATGTACAACAATCGAATAAAGATCATTCAGGAAAGTGCTTCCAGTATATATGAATGTACATGCTTGAAAGTTATTTCAGCTTTTTAAATAATACGAAAGATACCTTAATTGGCATGCGCAGAAGTAGCCATTTGGACTAACAAACTTTTCAATCACATTCGACCATACCGATGTAGATGGGGTCAAACCCATGACGGTGAATAAAAATCCAAATTTGCATGCATTTTCATCAAATATACCACACGAACGGTGTTGTGCTGTTTGCATCCATCAGGTAAGGACAGTGCGATCAGAGGAAGAATGCAAAGCAAGTTGCGTTTGTATTCCCCTGTTGGATAAAATTGGCACGACCAATGTGTTAGTTCTCATGTGCCCACAAACATGTAAATTGGGTTAAAACCATGGTAATAAACAAAGATTTTTATTTGTATGCATTTTAATCACACACGCACCACGACCAATTTGATGAACATATTGATTCTAGACCATCCGGCTCAAGCAGGTCATCGCGTTGAACCTGATGCGTTCTCAATCGTTTATACATTTTCAAACAATGTACCACAAAAATTTAGCTGAAGCATCTTAAAGATAGCTCAGGCAATCGACAACAAAATATTTAAAAAACCTACACGTTCAAAAACGAGTATTTCCTAATCTATTATCACTTTAATCAACAGCAACACTTACTTAACCACTTTGAATAATTTCAATTGGATCTCCATTCGTTTGGTATAGATCAAATCCAATTTTAGGCTTCTTTAATTTATGTAATTAAAGGCCTAGATGTAAAATACTGAAAAGGATATCATCCTGTTTTATCAGGTGTTTTGTTCACAGAAATGAGATTCTTTAGTAAAATTCTTGTTGGCGAATGTTTTCATTTTACTGTTTAAAATAATCGATTCGACCTTGAACTATTCGGTGTCCGCTTAACCACATACGCATGAGAATTATTTGACGCGTTTTAGGCCAATATCTAAATCATCAAGTCAGATTGTGCTGATTTAGGCTTGGTTAATCAAATTCTATTATGTCGAAATATGAAGCGCTTCTTGTTTAATGGGCATTTATACAAGATAAAGGAAAGGCATAACGATGAACTCAACATTTTTTTAGAAGCAATTCGAAGGTGTAGCGCTATAAAAGAATCTCGTCCACCGAATGTATGGTAGCGACAGATTAGAAGCATTTTAGATTTAGAAATACAACTTACAAATGAAAGTGGGTCGATATAGAGGACGTTTACATTATCGGCGTGTCTTTCGCAAAAGGAGAACGTTAAAATAGAACTAAGGTTTAAAGTTATCCAATCGACACGCATTCAGTTTCTAGGTACTCCTCTGCGCATACTCTAACGATAAGTATTTTAGTTGCGAAATTCTACATCGTTGAACAATTGTGCAGAGATACCACCGATAAAATGCGAGCCCACAAAGAGCCTAATTAAACGCGTAATGTAACAGGTTAAATATCCAACATCTCGAAAAATGTAATCTCGATTCAGGCAAATACCATAGTAACGCATAAAAGGTGTATCATTGATCCAATCCCTATACCGCATTTTAAGAATAATACCATTTCGGCTGAGCGAAGAACCGCGTGTTTTAAATAAAATGTAAGGGTTGCTCGCAGTATATATCGGGCAAACTTTCCGAGAACTCCGTACTAGGATTGACCATCACAAAAGAGAATAGATAAATAGCCACGCAATTTCAGTGAATATCATTTGCCGATCATCGATTCATTTCTAACTGAACATTAGCTGGATACCAGTCGTAGCATTGACCTGGATAACGTAGAAGTGATAAGGCGGACTTCACACTGAAATAGCAAAGGCTGGTAAGCTTGGTGCTATTAGTGTCATGCTCATAATATGCGGGAATTCAAAACTTTTTACCGTTTAGAATAGCGCACCAGAAAACGTTTGCACAAATGCCAGGAATTTTCGAAGCGGAACGATTGATGTTAATTATTTAATTAATTAATTAATGATTATTATCTCAAATGTTTTAATTTTTTAAGTGCGATCAACTTCAGTTGATCGATTAACCAGCTTGAATATTCAATGCGAACACTAGGGCTTATGTACGGATATTGCGTAACGAAACACTATTTTGTGCAGTTATGTAGCCAATTCACTGACTCGAAAGGCATATCTTCTAGCTTTCAAAATTTCAAGCGCTTCATCATGAAGGTCCCCTACGCTTTGAGATCTTTCTAACAAAGAACCTCATAAGAATGGCCGAGATCCGATACACCGAGAATTGTCCAGGGCAACAAAGAACCTTGGAAATTGTATTAAGTCCTTACAAATTTATCTACATTGAATGTTGTTGTTGTCAGCCTCCTTAGGTCGATGTTGAACATGTATGTACACCATAGCTGCTTAAGTAGAAATTGAATGGTTAATACCCACATAAAACCCACGTAATACCAGCTCTTACGTGGAATACATTGAGGCGAAAAAAAAGAATAGCCGTCATAATACTATTTGCATTGCTATATGGAGAAATATAAGTCAGGTGTGGGAGCATACAACGAGTTTAACAGAGGCCCGGAATCAAAAGAGAAATCCACTGAATGTTTTATGACCCACATGTGAGAACAGATGGAAACAACTAAATTATTGTTAGTACTAACCATCCACGCAAAACATAAGCGGAAGTTTGAAGCGTTCCATTTATGTAGAACCCTTCGCATCTTGAACTTATCGTGGATGGACAAAGTAACGATTGCTGAAGTGCTTTCTAAAACAGGACTACAACATTCGTTCATTCTACTGCGACAGCACCACCTATGCTGACTGGGTAACGTCTTCAAAATTAAAAATGGTCGTATTCCAAAGGATCTACTCTATGGTGAGTTGAAATCAGGAAGTCGATATATGGGGAGACCGCACTTGCGGTTAAAAACGTTAGCAAATGAGATGTGCAAACTATTGACATTGACATTAAAAGTTGGGAAGAACTTGCTCTTGACCGCCCAATTTGAAAGCAGTGTGTAAAGCATCATGCCCAAGATGGCACCAAGCAGATACAGCTCTTGTCTGTTAAAGGTAGATCACACAAACTGCGTGCAAATACCGCTTATACACCGAGGTAATCATTCATCCCAAATCAAACTGTTCAGCAAATTCAAATATTGTGGACTACCAGTTCGTAATTGGCTGAAGCAGGCAAACAGTGATGTGAGCTTTACTATTCGAATGCCTATGGGAAAGAAAGATAAAAAGTAATAAGATACAAAAAATTTAGTTTCCCCATCAATGAAGGAAAGAATCCTTTCGTGTATATTCTGCAATAAGGACAAACTAGCATTCAAAGACTATGCAATTTGAGAAAGTCTCATTAATATTTCAACCAGTGCGTTTCTTTTCACCCCTAAATATTAGGAAAAATTTTGAAAATGAAAGTATTTAAATTTTTACCAATTTTTAACTAGACGCTTCCCTCATTCTCTTCAATTATTCATTAGCATTGTGATAAATTACAACACTGCGTAGTTGCATCAGTCGCGTGTTTTGCAAGCGTCAACACTGTCTATGTCCCTAACCAAATTGGCTACATTGTAAGTTGATTAAATAATCAATATATTCAACTGTCAATAAAAAAACTCCATCACAGATGTACCGGAAATGCAGTGGAAAATATATCTGCCATCAATCATTGATATAATTCTTCATGTTTTGTAAAACGACCATTACTCAATCATTGGATGTTTAAATTATGTAATAAATGAATCCAATGAGTGCCAACAGTGTGGAATCAATCTTGGAACGGGTGACGGAAAAGCGTAAAAATTGATATTGTGTAATGTTTCTGTTACAACATTTATTGTTCAATTTGCATGAGACCTGAGAATCTTTCGTCGACCAAACTAAAAGATTGCGCAGGCAAAAAGGGTGCGCTTACTGCAGTGGTAATACGGTATCGACCAAAGTACTGACTGAGGCCATAAAATCTGAAATGAAACCTCTTAATCAACTGTATAAATTGATTGCTAGGTGAGTAAGACACTAGGTAATTTGGAGAAATTTTATGGTCATGACAATGCGCGCAGTTTACGAAGCAGCAGGCTAGATCAACTTGACCTGCATTTCGGTGCCGAAAGTCATGTGCACCTTCAATAGTATACTTGACGTGACGTGCGGTTGGATTAATTTTGACCTCCGATATTTTTGGATATAACTTTCTTGGTTTTCATCCGATCGGTTTGATTTTTGGATATCTATCTGCAAGCTTGCTACGTCGGATCTATTCATACAAGAATCATCCATCTGCGACGTGTCGTTCTTTGTGTACGTCAACCGTGGATTTTTCTACAGTTTGTTCGTTTATTTGAATCGCTTTTGTGTTTCTGCTGTTCGATTAACCCATCGGTGTTTATCACTGTCGGGAACTACTCGGAGAAATACACAACGTGATATCAAATTCACGCCAAAAATCTCAAAGGGAATCTGGCAAATTATCAGCTAAATCGAGTGACGAAATTTTCCGACAACCCGTCATTTTCCGTCAACTCCGCCCAATACCACACAAACCAACCGCAGCCGTATCGATTTTTGTGCCCTGATTTGTACTTTTGGTTGACCTCGTTAACATGAAACAATCTGATGTTCGCGAAACGTGCGTCGTCTGCATGAAAGTCGTCAGTGGTAAGGTCAAATCTGTCACGTGTCAAAACTGTTCCCACAAATGCCACGTAAAATGCGACAAATCTTTGACCTCGGATGCGCTATTGATCCTGATGGATGAAAACATGCATGGTGTATGCTACGTGTGCAAAAGTTGTCGAGTTAAACCAAACGCAGATGTAACTGCTCGAACAAGTGTTGCGCAAAGCAACCTGGATGATCGGAAGCTGAGCTTAGAGCTTATCGTACAAACGTTGAAGACATCGGGAGAGACTCAAAATTCTCAGTTTGCCAGTATGTTTTTCAATAAATCGGAAACCACTGACGGTAATACCAGTCAGATAAACGCTAAATCTTCGATCTTTCAACACGAATGTTTAGGTGTTGCAAATGTGCCGGAGTGTCTTGAGGGGCGTCCTTTTCATCAAAAGGCCACCTTTACAAATGCGACTGTTAAAGGCCTGTCTGCCCAAAACATCCCTGGTCCGCAAAAAGATACGAAGCCAAAGCCATCTGCTCACCCGAAGGATCAGCGAAAACCCTTAGGTTCAAAACCAAAAGTCATCGTGCAAAACACTCCCAAAGTGGACACTATAGGTATTCGATCTAAGGTAGTTGAAACGTCCAGCAACCAGCGAAAGCGCCAAACACAGAGTGTACATTCAGTACATGGACTAAGTGTGATTTGCACCAACGTAAAGGAAACGAGTGCCACCTTACTAGGGGACAGGCTAAAGCACGATAAAGAAGAATGGAAAAGGTTGTGCAACAACCTGGACTTCGAGCCAGTTGAACCACTATCATTGATACGACTAAGTCGTAAACCTACTTCTTCAAATCTGGACCAGCCAAGATTGCTTAGAATCACGGTTCGCTCTGAAAGGGATCTTGAAAACATCTTACTATCCGCTTTTCTCCTGCGTAAGGAGCGTTCAGAGACCACTGCAATGATCTTTGCTGATGTGCCCTGGTGGGAAAGGGCCCGAAAGGACCAGCAACAAAACCAAACGAAACAGAGGGATGATCGAAGTATAATCCTTTTGGGAGTTCCAGAAGCGGATGAAGCAACTGATAAAGCGGTGCAGCGCAAACACGATCAGTTACAATGGAGATTCCTCAGTGATATACTTGGTTTGCATGATGTAGCTGTGACGGACACGTTCCGCATCCCCAAATCTACGAATTATAAGGGCATCGGTCCTAAGCCCCTTAAAATAACGTTCTTGCGTAATGATATGTTGAACACGGTCAAAACTTGTTGGGAAAATGGCCGCAGAATAATCCCGCGAGAAATTATACTAGGTGCATCGAAACACCATATTGGAAAGATAGATGCACCACTAAGTGCAATAGAAACACTAC
>JACCGJ010017675.1:124486-213219 GCA_013407085.1 Atriophallophorus winterbourni
CTACGGCAGAAGCTTGAAAAGGCTTGGTATCTCTGGGAAGTTGCTGAATTGGCTAAATGACACCTAAACAATCGAACTAACAAGTACGTGTTAGTGGTGCATTATCCGACCATTTCAGCAACTGAGAAGCGGAGGTTCCCCAAAAGGCCGTAGTCCTTGTTCCGATCCTCTTGCTGGTTTATGTCAATGAAAGCCGGAAATTGGTTCGATGTGAACATGTCGTTAGTTGCGGACACATAAAGATTGACGCAGCATTCGTGTCCAAAAGACTGTCTGGCTATTTACAAAGGATTTGATAAGCGTACGAGCTGGTGGTTGAAGAACAAACTGCTGTTCAAATTCAACAAATGCAGGCTCATCAATGTGGGGAATCGAGTCGAGTTCACATATCACATAGGTTCGCATGTCCTTGAAAATTGCAGTGAAGAAAAAGATTTGGGTGTCTGGATATGCTCCAGTTTAAAAACATCACTTCAAACTAACAGTGCCTTCAAAAAAGCAACACGTGTTCTGATCTACTTAAACGTGTATTTGGTAAATTTTCACCCAAGATATTCCCAAGGATCATGAATGCATACTTGAGACAAGTCATGGAACGGTGTGCAGTCATGGGGGTTTCCGTGCTCAAGAGGGATGTGAACTTTTGCAGCGAATCTATCACCGCTAACCGAATAGTTCTCAGCATCCGAAACAAACCATATAAAGAATGGATAGCTCAAATGAATCTGTTCGATTTTCCCTATCGACGAATCAGAGGAGACCTTATCTTACTTAACAAAACATTCCATACCCCGAACCATCCCTCACAGGATTTATTCACGCGAAGGGATACGAGGAATTATCGGACCCATGAATATGTGCTGGTCGTACCCCATTCCCGACTGAACTGTAGAAGGTATTTTTACTCTGTCCTTGTCTGTTTTACTTGGAACAGTTTACCTTCAACCGTTGCTCACGCCACTAGCTTGCATGACTTTAAAACGAAATTAGACGACTTTTTATTGCATTATTCGTTTCCAGAACACTTGTATACTGTTTAATCTATGTTCTTATATTGTTTATACACTTAAATTTCAATTTTTATCATCCTATGGTTGTTGTTAAGCTTGTTGCTTTTTAGACCATTAAAAACCTTGAATTACCTTGAATTACCATTTACGTGTTTAAAAGTAGATGACACAGGGTTCAGTATATCTGAAAATGATGTCCTCAAAAGGCTTTGTATGGTGAAAAAGCGAATAAAGCCCGTGGCCCATCTCCAATGGTTCCTAAGATATATGCGCTATTCATTGCTAAACCGATAGCTTCCATTTGCAAACGTTGTCTCTCTGGTGGCACCATTACTAATGGTTAGAAAACTGTAAGAATTACAGTGGTACCCAAAAAACTGCAGCAAAGTTACACCTTATAGCATGTTCCTCGCAAGTTTAAAAAATCATGGATAGCTTAGTTTTGATCGCCAGCACAAGCTACCAGCCTTGTATGACTAAAATCAATTTGCCTACAAGAAGCAACGCACTACAGTCGATGCCGTGATATGTCAACATCCCAAAATTTTGAAACAGCATGTCAGTGCATCATTAGCAGTCAATGTTTGTTTTCATAATTACACGAACGCGTTCGAATCTGTCGATCGTGTCCAAATCACGAACTTGATCGAAACGCCACCTAAACAAATAATAATATATTTTCGACAGATCTCAATAGGTTGAAATCAACAGGTTACGCTTTGTCTTTCTCCTTTTTCTTTTCAACATACTTAACTGTGCTTCCAGTCGCAGTCAACTTTTACATTTAAATAGGCAGACGACGTAGACGATGGATTGACGATGAGCTCTCTGATTCTTCAAATGAAATTACTACCTGGTCAGAAGATAGATTCATTTTTCTAAATCCGGAAAAATGTACTAAACTTGTGTTCACTAATCTGCATGATAAACGCCGCGAAGCAATTTGCAGTAATCCTACATTATCAAGAATTAAGTCTACAGACCTGACTAGAGGGAAATGCGTCAGATATCTCGGTGTCACTATATGCGGCAACTTCACTTGTACTCATCATCTAAATTATCTGCATTCTAAAGATCGAAAACTTTACGCTTTTCAACTTTGCTATTTCGTCGTTAAGTATAAGCTAATTTCGCACTTGATATTGTCTTGGATATTGCCTCATATTCTGTACTGTAAAGCCATTTTTCTTCTTTTTTCTTGACATTTTCCCGACACTTCTTTCAAATGACTTTTTGTTGCTCAAACGTTACATCAGGATCGTTTTCACGGGAAAGCGCTGTTTTTTATGAGTGAATTCTTAAAAAGTACTGAAACAGTATTTTTCAACCTGTACAATAAAGCCTGCCGTATCTCGAGTCTTCTTAAAAGGATATTCAAGGTTTTCACGCCCAAAACTTTACCCCGGTCAATTAATACGCATGTAAGTACTGTTATAGAATATTCCATCCAAGCCTGGGCACCATGGCTGAAGAAGGATATCAAAATACTTGTCAGAATTTATCAAAGTGCGACAAAGTTGATGTCCCGTTACAGAAATTTGCCTTTCAAAAATTGAATGTTAAAACTAAATCTACACGATTGTACCCAACGACGGATACGGAGTGACCTCCTGTTGGTATTCAAAATCTTGCATACTGAGAACCATCGCTTTGAACACATGCTAAAGCCCAATGGCCATACTCGAACACGAAAACATCCAAAGGCTTTAAGCATTCCACATTCTCGATGGGATATTCGTCGAAATTTTTTCTCGGTAAAAATTTGTTTCACTTGGAAATGTTCGCCTGACGAAATCACATGCTCGGAATCTGTTGCAGTTTTCGCTTCTAAACTGCATGAGTATATCCCGAACCATGCGGTATGCGACTGTCCTTATTGATTCTTGAGAGATTTTGTAATTTTTCTCCATATACCTGTCATCCTATGGTTATTGTTAAACTTACTGCTTTTTCTACCATAAAACTTTCTGAGTTCTGACCTCAATGATAATTCCCACCCGCTGCAAGACTATCTCTTCCAAAGTCGATCTGCCCCAAAAACTTAATCAAAACGCATCATACTGCCTTCTAGAACGTCATTATATTGGAGGTCCTTTATCACATTTGCATTAAGATACCTTTTTCAAGGGGAACTGCTTATTAAACAATTATGATAGAATTGATCTCGTTGATATCATGTGGAAATTTTCTGAGAATATTTTTGTGCGTGTAATTTGTACAGTATTCGTTGTTTTTTTAAATAAACAGGAAGCTAAAATTTTGAAAATTTTCGACAAAAGCGTTGTCCTTCGTTTTCTTCTTCCTATGTTTAAGAAATTATTGGTCGTAGAACCCCACGATCGGGACATCACCTTTTGGGACATTTGTTCAGTCACAATTTATAATCGGGAATGGATAAAGAAAGCTTCAAGGTTTCAAGGATTTATGGTTAAAAAAGTTAATACATTACAACACCACAGGATTACGGTATGAATAAAAACAGGAAAAATACAACAGTATAAAAGCAATAGTGAATATCAAATGTAAGGCTCACAAATGTTATTCTTTTGCATATGTAAGTCCAATTTCGCTTTAAAAGCCACCAGGCAAGGAGAGTCCACCACATGTTGGGGTAGGGAATTCCAGAGAAATATAGCACGTACGGCGAAAAAATGGCGCCGACAATCAATACGGGAACTTGGAACGTAAAGGGATAAGGTATATCCGCGTGTCATTTTCCCATCACACACATCGAGCAAGTGTTTTAGTGGATGTCCTTCAGTAGACACAATTCTATATGTCAGAATAATATCGCGTCGTATCCTCCTTTGGGTAAAGTCGCATAGACCCAGACGTTGCAATCTTTCGGTGTACGGCACATTGCGAAGACCAATCACTAGCTTTGTTGCTCTATGATAGATTTTATCGAAGAGAGCAATGTCTTTTCGCAGCCAAGGAGCCCAGACCTCTACCGCATACTCCATCGAAGGGCGAAGGTAGACATTCATTATCCTTGGTAAGGTTACCAGAGAGAATCTTCCAAATATTCTTCGAAAGATACCTAACAATCTGTTTGCCCGTCGATATATGTTCTGGCAGTGCGCTGTGCTCTTCAGGTTCCCACTAATCCACACTCCAAGATCTTTCTCTAACGAGCTCCATGCTAGGTTTTTAGTTCCTAATCGATATATCCAAGGAACATTATCGCCAAGATGGAGCATCTTACATTTATGTATGTTGAATGACGTGTCATTCATGACCTCCCAATTCAAAACGCTATCCAAACCCATTTGCAGTTTCTCACAATCCTTTGCAGAACTTATTGGCGTCCAAATTTTCATGTAATCCGCGAACAGGACCATTTTGGACGATATGAGGGGGGGGTAAATCATGTATGTACAGCAGAAAGAGGAGCGGGCCTAGCACAGATCCTTGTGGGACTCCACTGGTGGTTTTGAACGTTTGGGATAGCGCTCCGTTAACTTTAACTTAGGCGTCGCGATCTAAGAGATAGTCGCACAACCATGAGAGGAGTGGATCACATATTCCTAAACGCATCAGTTTTTGAAGAAGCAAATGATGATTGACTCTGTCAAAACTTTCGAAATGTCTAGGTGACTGAAATCAAGAGACTATCGCAGATAACGTTTTTATAAAGTACTGCTCTATACAGACTACGGAAAGTTCATTGATACTTCATAGAACTAAGGGGAATTTCGGCATTTAAGAAGGAATGCACACCTAAATTAGGACATGAAGTATGTTGTATAGTCCTAGTCTACTTGGATCAAGAAATATATAGAACAAATGCAGCCAGTTTATAATCGCTCAACCAAACTAATTCCTAGCATGCTAAACAGGGCTTACGGGGAAAAGGATTGATCACAAGAATTTGTTAGACGAATCAGAGGCGACCTTATCATACTTTACGAAATATCTCATACGCCAAACCATCCGTCATTCGATTCTTGAGTCCTTATACGTAGTGCAATTTAATTTTTCAGCGTGTTTTTTCTTTAATCACATTCCGATTTTCACCATCCTATGGTTGTCGTTAGGTTCTATGCTTTGTAAACATTGAATTCAGATCAACCAAATATCAGCTACATAGTACTGTTCCAATGTAAGAGGTAACGAACGAAGGAGTGCACGACGCACCTTAACCAAGCGCATATTTTGATAGTTTTGGCATCCTGTGATAAATCCCAATTTTGATTCTATCCCACAAGGTGAGTCAACAGTACACGAAACCATGTGACTAACAAGAGTCATTTGGAGGCTTCAATCAGTACCGCAACGTGTTGTGTGATTTGCGGAACCTAGTCTCTGCACCATAAGTCCACACGTTTCCAACTTCAGAGATCACAGCAACACTGGCTTTTCCTCAGCTTGAAGGCGAAAAATTTTCATGTTGATCCCGGAAGAATACGATCAACAGCTTCATCTTTCCATGGGTTTATATAAACTTCCCTGTGTGACGAACCCGATTTCAACTCCCTAAAGTGTAACTCTTTCGGAAATCGAGCTTTCTCCATTCTATAGGTCAGACCCAGGTAGTGTATGTTTGTATGAAATCACAAAACTGGATCCCGGCAGTGCCCCACTGTCAGAGACTGCGCGTGGGCGGAGATACAGTCAGGTTCGACAGGCAGTGAGACTTGAGCATGTCTCCGTGTACAACTGAATAACTTTCACAAATCGTTATAGCACGATTACCTACAATGTTGTATTGCAACAGCCAACAACTGCACGGTGGTCGTGCTTTGTGAAACAGCGGAACAATTAACTTTCCGATTTGCTAGAATGCCCATCCACGTTAAGTTCAATAGACAATGGATTATATTTATCTTTTAATGATAAACAAATCACTCCCAATATTGATTTGGGGCAAAACCCGATGATGAAATCAATGATTAATGAAACAAAAACATCCACAAGTCACAGTGAAATGAAATGAAATTGCACTTATTTCGAAACTATTCACAATAATCGCTTGTGCGGTAAACTGTGGAGATGTTTGAAGAAGAAGCAGATAAAACGGCAAAAATAAACCATGAAAATGCGGCAAATTAGAGTGATCACCCACAATCAGAATTCAAATATCTCAAGAAAAAAGATAAATTCTATACATAATAAGAAGTAAATGCTATATGATCGAATCACAGCCGATTTCATACAAATAATCGGATGTGAGACACAATGGAAACATTTTCTCGCGGACGAGAGAGAAAAATAAAACAAAGTCAAGTGAAAGGTAGCACTAATAAGGTTCATTGATCTGAAATGTACAGGACGATATGTTCGGTGATCGGAGAGGCCACTATGGCCGATGTGTGCTCACATTGTCAAAGCGACTTCAAGAAACTAGGAGAGAATTAACGAAAAAAATTTGGTGAGGGTATAGAAAAAAACCTTAATCTTAGAAAAAGTAAGAAAAACTGATAGCACAAGTAACACAAGTTCATTACTGGGTGTTTGCTAAGCTTTCGTAGTCGGTCGACTTCGCGATTTCAACTCCCTAAAGTATAGCCTTTCGAATAAAGCTTTGTCCTTCCTGCGTTTCTTCATCGTACCAGATGACATCAATGTAAATGCCTTCAACCTGGAAGGGTCTTTGGGTTAACCCCCGTTCTATCAGATTTTCCAACGATACACTATTCACTCTACATGCGAGGCGGAAATCACAAAAGTCACAGGGAAAACAGCAGGGGACACAAAAAAATCTGGTAACAAGGTTGTGAAACTCAGGGCTGCGATAACAATATCAACTAGTTTGGTGACGATAGGTCTGCAAACTGCATCGTATGCTCATCGAATTTTCGAGGATGAAAATTTCAACCTTCCGATAGAGTTTAGTAGTTGTTCGCGGAAGATTAGGAAGCAAAAATGAAATATGCAATAAAAACAAGGAACTGAGATATTTTGGATGATTGATAGCACTGAGAAAACGCCTCTGTCTAAATACGACCAATAACAATAATAGCCGGAAAAGGTGGAATAAAGATCAGATGGATCATGTACTGAATTTGAGCACGCATTTTCAAAATACCCCAGTGAAGTTTGAACTCGTAATCCATATTTGGATAAGGATGATATGATCACTTGTTCAACCATGGGTGGGCACAAATGATGGAACAAGTTGGTCATACCACCCTTCCTCAAGAGGAGCTTACAAACTTGATTTATCCTTACTCCGTTGTGGATTCTTTTCGCGCTGACCCCACTTAATAGGTGAAAGCGCACAAAACAGGTCGTAGTGAAGGAAATGCATACATAGACGGACTTTGTTCAAGCCCACAGGTTTAACCTCATCAACATATGTGAGAATACGTGATTGTACAAGCTGGTCGCATCAACAGTCGTATCCAACAGTGACTTACAAGCGCAACTTGTGTACCATTTCCCCACTATTTCCAGGCACGCGGATCCTGATCGCAGTGTCCTACCTGATAATGTCTCACAGCACGAACACGGTCGTGGGGTGTTGTGAAAATGCATATATAAGAGGATTTTTGTTCTCCAATAAAGTCCTCGGAGCACATCGTGCAAAACCATGTGTAATGTGCCATCGTGCAGCATCTCTGCGCTGTGCGGCCAACATCGTGCTAAATTGATCGGCCAACGTTAGTGAGCTGCATGCTGAAACACGCTGGAGTCTCACTACCATTTCTATTCCCCTTCATCTGTCTATACTTGGGCAACCTGACAGTATATTAGCCCACGTGCAGTCTCAGAGTGTGCGGCTCTTTGTCTGGATCAGGTTTGTGCTTTCATACAGTCAAATTTCAGTTTAAGAAATAAAACGTTGTACGAAAGGGACGATGTTCAACCAATGTGCAAAGCTTGCAAACAAAAACTTGCTCTTGCACAAACGACACCTTGCGGTAAAACGCAAAATTCTTTGCATTTGATAAAGCTACATGAATGTCACAGATGCTTGCTAAAACAAAAAAAAAGGTTGAAGGGCTTATCTGTAGACGTCAGTTGTCAAGTTGGAATCGGTGCAGGAACTGTCGTTTTACCGTAACCGCAAAAATAGATTACTTCGTAAATATTTGACTGGGAAATGTTGATTATCGTTGCCTGATGGTACACAATATCGTACGATGCAGGAAAAGAAACAACTTGGGTTACGATCAGTAAGCGCTCTGCGTTGAGATGATATTAAAACTTTTTACAAGTCGATGACCTATCTGTCTAGTACATCACAGCGATGGATGCCAACTTAGACAGACATATCAGATGTAAATTCTACATACTTCCATCAAGTTTAGAAACACGGACATAATGATAGTTTGATGTTTCACGAGGGTTGAAGCGGCTTTGACTCGTTTCAACAAAGTGCGAGGCAGCAATTTACAGGGAATAGTTGAATTTGGTTATAGCGTGCTAAAATTACTGATGATGGATCATTTCTATTGAAAAGACCATCAATACCAGCAAATAGCTAATCGTATAGGTGGAAAAATTCGCGCGGGATGTAAGCAACAGAAAACCGATCATTTACGAGCACTGAAGCGCGTGAAATGAAACATACGATGATTCGGGTTCTGAGCATGACACTTCAAGTTAGAATTCAGGTACTTAACATGATTCGTCAAAACACGGAAACGATGAACAGTGTACAAAATTTTAGGTAACGCAAAGCGATTCAGCGTTTGACTCAAAATCAGTCGGATATTGCGTTCGTCAGCAGTGAGGTTCGTTGTACGTAAAAAAGATTTCAAATTCGAACTAGTCTAACATGCTCCAAGGCTTAGGGACACTATTTTGTCTACCAGCACCCCTGGGAAAACACACCATAAGGATGTACATGCTCGCAGTATGTGAGCAGCAACCAAACTACTTACAAGTAGTGAACTTCCAAGCTTCGTTTCGACAGAATACAGACACGAAATGTGACAAAAAAACGTACCTGCTCCAGAGAAAGTACAGCGCGACTCCCGTGGTCATAGTTTTTGAAGAGTGCTGAAATGGAGGGACGTAGTAAGGACACGACGCTTACCAAAGGGATATCAACTCACGGAACACCGGTAAAAATGCACTGTTAAACGCATACGCATGCACGCAATAATATAAACAAACAGAATCCCACGCACATACCAATGGTTTTTGTGACCAGTGACATGGCAACGATGAACTTTGTGTATTCCAAACGCCAATCGGCTTCGACAAAACGGTGTACCAGTCGGGACAGGATCGAATGTGGAATTGTGTAACCTATGAAACGAGCGAAATGATCAGAAAGATGTGATTATGTCCACGTCTCACACAATGCATCATTGCTGTTTGATGTAACATATACGGAAAGGGGCTGTCTGGAAACGTATTCGGCTGAGTGAGAATAGATTATGTGTAAGTAAAATGCTAGATTCATGCTGAGGAGTCCGACACGAATGTACGAAACCGACTTTAAAAGCAGTACTACAGCGGATTAAAAGTAATAAGCATTGAAACACTGTTTACAGGTAAAGGATGAAACAAGAAAGCAGTTCAACATAATTACCGTCTTGTACCAATTTGATGAATTCAAATAGCACGAACAGGGTTGTGAGGCATGTATGATGGCAATGCATTTAAACACGGAATATTTGTTCAAGCGCATCTACCGGTGTGTGTGTGTGGGCACATTTGATTATCAGGTTGGTCGTGCCAGCCTTATCTAACAGTGGCTAACAAGTTCACTAATGGTTTATCATTTCTCAACGGTTTCAAGCCATGTAGATCCGGGTCCATACAAGATGAGTGCAAACAATACGAACTGCGCGGGTGGAACTGCGCGATTTAAATGTATATAATACGAAATTTTAGTATTTTTGAGAATGTCGACGGGCTATAAATTGAGAGTAGTGTTAGGAGGGCACCCTCTGTCGTATAGACAGTGAACGAACTATCGATTAATCGACCAGTCAAGATCGATGGTGAGTTCCAATTGTGATTTTTATTCACTGTGATATTCACACATTTGCTCAATTGTGATACTCTTGGCATTCGGTCAATACACGAGTTCAGTGACGGTTGCGTTCTCTCTGACCACACGGGCTGGGCCAACAGCAGTACAGCACAGACATAACAACTTGACGACGGGGTGTTTTCCATGATGTCCGCTGAATCAGAAGTGTCACTTTTACAACAGTTGCTCGAACGAATACTCCAGATAAAAGAAGGAAATTCTTCTGCGAATGATCCCAAATCTCCATCTACCGAATCTCTCATGTCATCTATAATGGAATTTCACTTTGACCCGGAAAATAATGTGACTTTTGACACGTGGTTCCGGCGTTATGAAGATATATTCCGAATAGACCTCAAGGACCTGGGAGATGACTGCAAAGTTCGACTGCTGTTGCGTAAATTGGGCGCAGCGGAATTAGACAAATATTGCAATTTAATTCTGCCTCAGAACCCACGCGACCGTACATTTAAGGAGACAGTCGTATCACTCAAGCAATGTTTTGGTGATCAATCGTCTCTCTTCAGTATTCGTTACCGCTGTCTCAATTTAGTCATGGATGAAACAACCGATTTTGTGACACATCTAGGAGACGTTAATAGAGAGTGTGAACGCTTCAAATTGCGATCCCTGACAGACGATCAATTTGAATGTCTCATTTTTATCGGCAGTCTGCGATCCTCGCGATTTACGGAAATTCGGACTCGCTTACTGAATCGTCTAGAGCAGGATCCGACTATGATGCGAAGACGGTTGTTCAGTGTTCTTCTGTTCTGGTTGATGTACCGCCTGGATTGTAAAATTGTTGTGATGGTTCGATTGCACGAGAGCGGAGTCGTTTTTAATGTTCAAGAGACGTCGGTGTTCTTCTCCGATTGCTTGGAGTGTCATAGTCGGATCCTGCTCTAGACGATTCAGTAAGCGAGTCCGAATTTCCGTAAATTGCGAGGATCGCAGACTGAGACATTTAAACTGATCGTCTGTCAGGGAGCGCAATTTAAAGCGTTCACACTCTATATTAACGTCTCATAGATGTGTCACAAAATCGGTTGTTTCATCCATGACTAAATTGAGACAGCGGTAACGAATACTGAAGAGAGACGATTGATCACCAAAACATTGCTTGAGTGATTCGACTGTCTCTTCAAATGTACGGTCGCGTGAGTCCTGAGGCAGAATTAAATTGCAATATTTGTCTAATTCCGCTGCACCCAATTTACGCAACAGCAGTCAAACTTTGCAGTCATCTCCCAGGTCCTTGAGGTCTATTCGGAATATATCTTCATAACGCCGGAACCACGTGTCAAAAGTCACATTATTTTCCGGGTCAAAGTGAAATTCCATTATAGATGACATGAGAGATTCGGTAGATGGAGATTTGGGATCATTCGCAGACGAATTTCCTTCTTTTATCTGGAGTATTCGTTCGAGCAACTGTTGTAAAAGTGACACTTCTGATTCAGCGGACATCATGGAAAACACCCCGTCGCCAACACAACAACTCGGACGACAATCAAAAAGCTGCAAGAAACTTTCGCTAGAATTGGTTTTCCAAAGACATTGGTGACCGATAATGGAAGCCAATTTACGTCGAATGAGTTCGGCTCATTTTGCCGACAACATGGTATGAAGCACATCCGCACACCGCCATATCACCCACAATCGAACGGACAAGTGGAGAGGTTTGTGGACACTTTCAAGCGAGCAATGCTTAAAGCAGCGGGGGAAGGGCATACGGAAGACGTTCTGCAGAAATTTTTGACGTTCTACCGAATCACACCTAATCCTAACGTACCTGGAGCCATATCGCCTGCGGAAGTCATGCTAAGGCAAAAACCGAGAACCATCTTCGATCTCATGCGACCAAACACGGTGAATCATACCGATAAAAATCTCAAAATGAAAGCCAAATGTAATAGACATAATGGTGCAAAACTCCGAAAATTTATGGTCGGACAAAATGTCCTCGCCAAGGATTACCGTGGTGATAAGATCAAATGGACCCCGGGGATCGTTAGCAAGATCGTGGGCCACGTTTGTTACGAGATAATGGTTGGAAAAGAAGCATGGGTACGACATGCAAACCAACTAAGGGCGTCAGGTGCAAAACGGAATTCCCCAAGTATGCAGGAAACTCCATTAGAAATCCTACTGGGTGAATTCAACCTCAAAAGCCCAGAACAAACAAAGCCAACGGAAGAAGATCACCCTCGAATTAATTCTCCGGAATGCAGACAAAGAAGACGAACTGATCGAAGACGTATTACAGTAACCCGCCTGCAAGTGAATCCGAAAATGAAGTCATACGACAACCAAGCTTAAAGGGGGAGGTGTTAGGAGGGCACCCTCTCAGTGAACGAACTATCGATTAATCGACCAATCAAGATCGATGGTGAGTTCCAATTGTGATTTTTATTCACTGTGATATTCACACATTTGCTCAATTGTGATACTCTTGGCATTCGGTCAATACACGAGTTCAGTGACGGTTGCGTTCTCTCTGACCACACGGGCTGGGCCAACAGCAGTACAGCACAGACATAACAAGTAGCAACACCAAATGAGAGATTTCGCCTTAACTCTATTAAATTGTTCATAATTGACATGTTAGGGGATTAATACCTTTTTGTAAAGACAATGAGCAATAAGCAAATGATTTTGAAAGATATGGCTGAGTACCTTGCCTCAAATTTTGCTTGATTAGAAATGAGCTGTGATTTTTTAGATTACCTTGAGATAGCAGATGTACAGGAAAGTGAGAATGTTTCATTTGATTAACAGAAATAATTGAGAAGCGCAAACTCGAGTATTCACATCGAAGATTTTGGATAGAAGTACCCAGAATTTTGTGCTATGTAGAAAAAACGCTGTGCAGCGGAGGAAATCATGTTCGTCTCGGTGGTTAAGGGAACCGCGAAATCGGTACAGACGATAGTGAAATTAATGGATCCTAACCATGACAGGCGTATACAGCGCGTGCGTACTAAATGCTTTACTGTACGGCAGTGAAACCTGGAGCACCCTCGCAAGACACGAACGGAAGCTCAATGCTTTCCATCTACGAATCATCCGTCGTATCTTGAACATATCGTGGATGGACAGAATGACTAACGCTGAAGTGCTTTCAAAAGCTGGTCTACAGAGCATGTTCACCCTATTACGTCAGCGCCGTCTGCGGTTGCTTGGTCATGTCTATAGAATGGAAATGGTCGTATTCCGAAAGATCTACTCTATGGTGAGTTGCAATTAGGAAGTCGACCATTGGGCAGACCACACTTGCGGTACAAAGATGTTGGCAAAAGAGATATGAAAGCTCTTGACAATGACCCCGCAAGCTGGGAAGAACTTGCTCTTGACCGCTCACTTTGGAGGCATTGTGTAAAGCGTCGACTGCAAGCCGGGGAGGAGAAAATACAGCTCCTGGCTGCTGAACGCAGATCACGCCGCCGGCGTGCAACTGATGCAATACAACAGAGTTCTGACTATCGTTGCAAGCGCTGCGGGAGAGATTGTTCCTCCCGAATCGGACTGTTTAGTCATTCAAAAAGTGGCAAAACATGAAATTCATGCGATGTGATGTACATCCATGGTCGACATCGACCGACGGAGGCCCAAAAAAAACAACAACATGACACCTGTCCAGTTGCGAGCTTATCTCGCTGATAACATTAGTTTTAAATTGAGTTGGCAGCTGATTTAGCCCTTATTATTTCGAATATGCTGGACGTCGTCGAGTAGTTTTGTTGTTCATCTGTTGACACGGTGTACAATCCGTTCGTGAGGAACATATTTCCAACTTGTTTCAACGGAATAATAGATATCGCAAACATTGGTTAACATAAACTGCAATTACGTCTCTTTGCGGCAAGCGAAGAGCGGGAGAATTTGATGGAAGAAATCAAGAAACGTAAATCTTCAGAACATAACGCCCTTTGCAGAATGTACTTTTCAAAACATAACTTTCTATGCCAAAACCCTCATTGGCGCGCATTTCCATCCAACCCCCCCACAGCCGGTTTCGTGCTGTTTGTTGCACTCATCCGGTAGGGCAATACGATCAGGATCCGCATGCCTTGACACTGCGGATGAATGCGGTTGACACGACAAACCTGTACACATGTGCCCACACCGATGCAGATGGGACAAAACTCACAGCATCGAACAAAAATCCTCATTTGCGCGGGTTTCCATTGCATACAATCCACGTGCCGACCGTACAGAGCAATGGTATACAAGTAGAAACTTTGTTATACGTGTAACTTTTGCACAAATTTTCGGTAACACTTTTATCAAAGTACTGGCTGGCGGTAGGTGCACGTGCCGTAGTGAGAAAAAGAGAGACATCGGTCACCAAGAAGTAGTCTAATAAAGTCGCACGGATATTTGGAAAGATTACGATAGTCGCTAATGAGAATTTATGCAGTTAAGAAGAAGTGTCCTCTCTAATAAAGTCACCACCTGTTAAATTTAAAAACAAAAAAAACAATGAAAAATTGCTTGAAGTTAAGCAGGCTGGCAGGATAACAAGTTAGATGTGTATAAACAGAGAGATTATGAAAGGTGCCATTATAATTCGTCAAAGCAGGACCAATTCAAGTTTCCACCAGAAGCTTGCGCAGAATAGTGGATAAAACATTTAATCTTGTTTTAATGCGCCCAGTGAGAACGGGATCTTTTAGGAAATAACAACACCGAACCGACAGCGTATTAGAAGAAAAACACTTAGAACCGAAAATGATTGTTGTTGGCCTCCTTCGGTCGATGTCGACCATGGATGTACATCACAACCGAAAATGATTGCACTTTGTATTTTCAGGCACCGCAGAGTCCCGTTCGAACTTATTTGTGATTCAGTGTTTAAACATCGCGGTTCGTTGCATGAACCGTAAGGTTCCTATCTCTCTCTGATCAGGAATAACAGCATTTGAAAGCCGTGGTTTGTAGTACGAACCCTATTTCACAGTAGCTTAACAGTGTAACTTTGTTTATCTAATTTCCATTGTTTCGAGTGTCTTCCTGATGACAGCAAACAGTCAGAAACCGGCCTTGGTGCGTAAGTGAACAGCTGATCAAGAATCACTCCGATTCTCTATTTCCACTCCATGGTTCACCTTATGAACCAATTTTCACGGCGGCTTTAACTTCGAAATTGTTTACCACTTCACATTTATTTAAATGCTCGCTGAATCTAAGCTGCTTGTCTCGAAATCAGTGATTCTGTAAGTGCTGGTGACTGAATCAAGCAAACATTGATTGCGTTTTAGGTTTTAATCGACCTAAAGGTAGGGACAAAACTTACATCAGACAAGTCGACGCTCAATTACTACCGTATGCATTCTTGTTAAGTTTATGACAATTTAGGGCGCTTGCTTTCAACACAGGCTGACTTTAGCACATCGGCTTTAAGAAATTGCATTTTTGAACTTTTCGATGCGATAGCATCAAAGCACTGCTCGATTGTTAAAGGTGGTCATAGCATAAAGGTCGAAGCTCTAGGCCGAGCGCGATAATCGATTACGGCAGTAATCGAAGCAAAGTCGTTCCAGATGGTACATTACACATAAATTACGGAGACGACACCAAAATTGCAAGTCTAGTGCTCAGCGGACAGGTTTTTAATTGATCAAAAAGCTGTTAACGTGTTAGCAAGACACGTTGACAGCGAAGAAAACAACGCCTTAGCAACGACCTTCATGAGACAGCGTTTGAGCACCCAAGGACTCGCCCTTGACACTAAATTAGCCTGTGATTAGCCAGGATGTCAAGTAAAGACTTGGTTGCAAGCCAGAAGTGGGGAAAGGATACAATCAAACCGCGTGCCCCCTACGACGTTCGAAGGTGGATACTCAACTGAATAAAAACCGACAACACTGAAAATTCGTTTTAACGAATAAAGTTTTCTTCTTCTTTCTTCTTCTTCTTCTATCTCCACTTGATATGTAGGTCGGCATGATTTGAAACATCAACGAACCCGGCTAACCTAATCATGAAGCTAGAGGTATATGCATGCTGAGACCTTATAATCATTAAGGCTCATTCCGCCATTGCATGATACGTGCTTATTCCCTCGTTACCAAGGCCCATCTCACATAGTAATGAAAAATACCGTTTGTACTAAAAATCCCAAAATTAAAATTTATGTTTATACCGGAAGCGAGCGATGTTACCTGCTTGTTCAAGAATAATCCGGAAATCCAAGCTCGTCACGTAGCCACTGCGCTGTGGATCGAATGACGCGAACAGGCGAGACCAACATCGCACAATTTCCCAAACACGTTTGAAATCTGGTTCCGATAGTCGACCGGTACCATCCCTGTCCAGCAACGCGACGAGCGCTCGGCACCCATCGGTGCTGATCTGCAAACGACCAACGAAAATGGGAAATCGAAAAATAAACGGGAATCCCGTCGAAAAAGAGCATCGTGCCGATATAGGATTAATTCGAGGTTCTCTAATTCGATTGTTTAAATATGCGGAAGGAATTTGATTCGATGTGTAAATAAATGAAACGAAAAAAACATGAAGATAAACTTCATCTTAGATGAGCTGCCGTCTGGCTGCTCACCGACAAATTAGAAAAGCTACCGCAGAAAGGAAGACATCTGCCATTTTTCGGTTGTAGCTCAGCAATAATGGCGATCACATTAGATGTTCATGAACAAGGTATTGGAGGATTGCACCACTGTGTAGATTACTCATTTCAATGTTGTATTGCCAAAATAACCACCGATCAAACAGCGGTGTGAATGGTGCGTTCCTGATAGGCCATTGGAGATCATTTGCCATCATTTTGCTCGTAAAAGTAACGTAATGCACCATTGATGTGGGTAAAAAACAATCCATAGGTAATAAAAGATATTTTATGGTGCCCTGTACACAGGATCGGAGTTGGTTCAACAATAAGAACGCGTAAAATGAAGGGTGATTATGGTAGGGAAAACCCGTCTAGAAACGTTGCAACTACATGTAATGTTCAGCGGAAAAAGTGAACATTTCGTTAAAATGGGTGGCATACGAGACGTGATAACTACTAAATCACCGTTATGTGTTGCGCTAATAACATTGTATTTTAGGGATAAGGGCGAAAATTCAAATGGTGTGATTCAAAGCGTTATAAGTGAAAAGATTCAAAAATTGTTTCTATGTTCCCTACACATATCTCGGTTCAAGGTTTGCGGATAAACTATCGCTAGGCACGGAGATTGATAAGCGGATTGGTGGAGCACCTGCTACACGGTCCCGTTTGAACCCCTTTATCTTCAGATTCTGTGAAAACAAAAACAGTCAAAAGCGCGTGCACCACTGTACGGCAGTGAAACCTGGATCATCCACGCAAGACACAGATGGAAGCTAAATGATTTTCGTTTAAGGACAATCCGCGGTATCGTGAAAATTTCGTGAATGGACAAATTAACGAATGCTGGAGTCCGTTGTTGAGCTGATCTACATAGCACGTTCACCCTACTACGACAGCGTCACCGATGCTGGTTAGGGCCTGTACAGAATGGAAAATGTTCTAATCAATGGTGAGTTAAAATGAGAAATTCCACCGTTGAGAAGACCGCACTTGCGGTAGAAAGACGTTTGCGAAACAGATATGAAGGCTCTTGAAATTGACCCTGCGTGTTGGGTAGAACTTGCTCTGGACCGCTCACTTCGGATGCACTGTATAAAGCGTCGCCTATAAGCCGGGGAGGAGCCGAAATTACTCTCCACTGCTAATCGTAGATCACACTGCCGCCGATCGTCGAGTACTGAACAACGCTAAGAGCGCTACGGGGAGATTGTTTCCATCCAATCAGACTGTTTAGTCATCTGGACTATTAACGCACTATGCGCTTGCGATGCATATTCATAATCGAACTCTACCGAAGGACGCGAACAACAATACAAGTAGAGTGGCGAAAAATTTATTGCAACTAACGCTAAATAAAGCTGCCCGAAAACTGTCTTCCTGGCAACCGTATAATCCTCAACGATAGATAATACTCATTGCAGCATGTAATTGTCGATCAGATTTGCGTAGATGTGTTATTCGGTCCATGCAACAGCATAGTTGTATCCAGAGTATACGAGCGTAAAGCATTAATGTGGGATACAGTATCTCGTTGATGATTATCACATAAACCAAAAACCTTGCCACTCATTTGTAAGAAGGATCATTTCTCTACACACAAAACCATACACCAAATGTTCAGATAATGTACAAGATATGGAGGGTGTAAAAAATACTGTGAAAGCGAAGAACTCTGTCGTCTATCAAGAAGAAAAAGAAGCGGCGAAGGTAACGATTCTGGTGGAAAGGCAGTAGTGACGAATACGCCTGCATTCGAGAAAAATAGGTGCTGAAACTTAAATTTTTACCAAATCTTATTATTATTATTATCACACAAGTCTTTACAGACGATATGCCAACAAGTATACCATGAAGAAGGTACATGATGAAAGAAAGAAAGAAAGGAAAAAAAGAGGATTTTTGTCTGTCTGTTTACACATGCCGTTTTTGATCTGGGCAGATGGAGCTCGTTAGCCTGGGAGGGCAGTCCGTCTAAGGGAAGGAAAACCCTGATTCCAAACCTCCGCTGTCTTGCGGCATACCCGATTGCGGGAAAGGCTTCGGGAGTGAACCCTGAGGAAAAATCTTTGCGGCCTTGCGGGAAGACTTTTGAGTCAAAGGCTCCGGGTGGGGTCTCCTAAGCTAACCCCCTACTTTGGCCTTGACAACCGGGTAGTATGTCGCCTACAAAAAGAACCATGGAATCTACTTCACCAAATCTAATGGGTGTTGGCTGCATGATGAGGAAAATAATCTCGCCAAGCACAAATAAGACCCCCGACGTGTGACATAGCACAGAATGATCAAAAGTAAAAACGCGGCCTTCAAATTACAGTTCATGAATAATGGAAATCGTTCTATCGACTTCACTTCCACACGTCAAGCTTATAACAAAAGGCCGGACGTTTAGCGTCTTCAACAAATGAACGATAGGAATGTCATAAAGTAGTGAGGAAACGTTCAGAAACAGGAATAACCGACACCTCGGGAAATGATCACGTAAGGAAAACAAAAATCACACGAACAATATCGGAACAATATTGGTGACAACAAATTTCATTCTGGGAGATTGGAAGCGCAAGTGATCGAATTAAATTAAATTTTCAATTCATTAAATTTACCGACCACAAAACAATGCCGTTAGAGGTAGGTTTTCATGCGGGATCATGAAACTCACCATTTGGTACGGAGCTCGGTGATCGTCTCGAAGCAGACAGTTCACGATAGCCTCCAGCTGAAATGCATCCACCGCCATTGCTTCACCAGAGGCCTCGTAAAATAAACGCCGTAGCCTCGGTTGCAGCGTGTCGTAATACGAATCCGTCTCGGGCCCGGTAGCTGCGATTCCGCTCAATTCGACTCGCTCCAATGCCGGTCTGAAACCCAAATTGGTCAGGATTATCATCATCATCATCAAAAACAGCAGTACACCGGTATAGATGCGCTACTGCCACATGCTTATGAAGGAAGTATCAATGCGAAACAAGGGGCAGGGATGGGACTTGACAACCCCCATGGATGGGCAATTGAGCAGTAACTTTGTACTGCACAGCGGTACTGAGCTGTACGCGGAAACATGGAGGAGTCTCACTCATTCTTATATCTGTCTAGGTCTTGGAAACCCTACATTATCTTAGGCCACATGTTCTAGTCTATGACTGTGTGGCAGTTTTGCAGGCTTGTAATTTCATACATAAATACACGGAGCTACAAAGATAAAGTGCATGCAAGCAGGATTGATGTGCCTAAGCATCTGCTATACAAACAACAATAAGTTGGCGCGAGTAGGTATAACAACGTTAGTAAGACAGCTTCTTTGCGAATCTCATTGCTGAGCGACGTATGAGCTTTATTCGTCCCCACAGTTAAAAACCGCAATGAGATGCATGCAATAAGACTGACAATAAACAGGGTGCTAAGGTTGATCTTAAAATGTAACTAGCCATAGAGATACTCGATCATGGGGACCCGAACAGGGAAGACGAACTCCGTCGAGTTTAGAAAGAGCCTTAATTTGACTGTCGGCTTCGACGGAGTATACATTATTCGAGATGCGGTGTCACAAAAAGCATCGGTTTTGGTTGCTAAAAGGTCCGGCATTCGAGAAAAGCGTGACCGAACCAGCGCGGCGTGTGCAAGTTGATCTGACTTTATACAGGTCTAATATTTCGGTCCATACTAAAGGCCGAGTGTGAAACGCTCTGGTGCGTGCTACACCGTACATGACTGCGAAACCTTGTCTATTCCAGCGAAAGATGTCCGTCGGCTTTCTAATTTTGACAATCGTTGCCTGCGTAGGATTGCTCGAATTCGGTGGCAGCATCGCGTTACAAATATAGATAAAAATATGGATAGATAGATAGATAGATAGATAGATAGATAGATAGATAGATAGATAGATAGATAGATAGATAGATAGATAGAATGCATCCTCACCGTTTACCATACCGCGCCTTATTCTCAGAGCCTGGTAGAAGCTAGAAGAAACGATCAGGTGGCCAGTCCATGACGTGGCACGTTGGGATGAGGAAACTAACCATAGCTCTAGGCTCAATGGGGCGTATTTGTTTGCCGGGTGGAGTCCAAAAGATTCACCTATTAGCTAGCTGGAAACCTTACCAGATATGGCTGCAAACCGAAGTCAGTTGCGCCGATGTTTTTTTATTGTGTCATAATTTTTATTTAGACATTATTATATTATATTTGATTAAAAAAACCACATACAGTGATACTAGAACAACAAGCTGATTTTTATGCATTTGCTTTTGCGTATTCCGCTTGCCTGTTTCCACGCGATCGCTTTTCTGCTTTATGTTGCTTGGCATTTTGTCTGGCTTTAAACTTGTATTTCATGATTATGATGATGAATACTACATAAAAGCATCTGTTCCATGGTTGTCATGGCAGCAGCGGTTTAGGGGATAAGCTCACAATTTCAAAAATGCTCTAATGGCGCGCATCTCATATAATCTTTGACAACCTTCACTTTATTGTTGGCCTCATCCGGTCGATATCGACCATAGATGTAGATCAAAAGCGCATGACGGTTCCATACTCCGCCGCTTTAAGAATGACTAACCAGTCCCATTTGGGAGGAACACCCTTTCCAGCAGCGCTCACAGCGATAGGCAGTACTCGATCGATCGGTGTTAGTTGCACGCCGGCGGCGTAATCTGCGTTCAGCAGTCAAGAGCTGTATTTGCTCTTCACCAGCATGGCATGACGATTTACAGTCTCTCTAAAATGAGCGGTCAAGAGAAAGTTCTTCGCAACTAGTAGGTTTAATACCAAAAGCTCTCATATCTCTTATGCATAGGTGATTGTGTGGCAAATCCTATCTGTCCCACATACGACTTCCAGCTTTCAACTCACCATAAAGTAGATCTTTTGGAATACGACCACTTTCATTCTGTATACATGATCTAGCTTGGGCGGGTTGGAGCTGTCGTTGCAGGGTAAACACGCTCTGTAAACCAGCTTTTGAAAGCCCTTCAGCATTTTCGTTACTTTGCTCATCTACGATTCATTTCGAGACACTGTGTAAAGCGTCATCTGCAATCTAGAAAACAGCAGATACTGCTGAACGTAGAGAAGCGTGCAACTGACTTCGTTAGACCGAGTACTACATATCACTGTGAGCGCTGTTAGGAGAGATTGTTTCTCCAGAATCGAAATGTTTAGTCATTTAAAACGCTGCAGAGAATGAAACCATCATGCGCATTGGATGAACATCCACATCGACCGAAGTAGGCCAACAACAACAACAACAACCTAAATTCATAGTACAAATGAGGTATACGCATAAAATTAAACCCGTTTAACAAGGATCGTATGACCTCAGTTCAAAGCGCAGACATATACTTACTCGCAATCACGGTCCGAATGATCAAACAGGATTCGAAGCAAAAATTCCCCCGGCTGATCAGGCGCGTACGTACACGGAACGATCAAATATTGACCCGGACTCAATCGAAGTCGCTTGACCACTTCTCGTGAATCAAAAAAGAAATCCACACTCGCAATATGATGATTCGATTCGAAGAACGCACGAGGCATGGGGGGATGTGATCCAGACGGCAACTGTAATCAAGTGAACAGCAAAAAACACGATTTGCATGAAAGTACACGGAGGATTTAACTGCAAGGATTATAGCGGGCTTGAGTTGACACGCACACAGGGAACAATGTTGTCACACGAAGAAACAGATGTGAATTTTCCAGACACTTGATGTGAAATAACAGGCGTCTGGAAAATCGTTTTTTTGCGCCAATCATTTTTTGACTTTGAAACGATTTCGAGTTTTTTTAGAAAAGAATATTCACAAGTGGATAAGTGTAACATTATTAGTGAATGCCGCTTCGAAATTAGAATCAGAATGTTTTGTAGATAAAGAATGCAAAATATTCATCATACACCATACACTGCTTAGTTTGAGGATGTATATACGTTTGTTCTTCAAGTGTGTACGATCTGAATGTACGTGGAATTTTAGCGTTTGAAAGATAAAGCCGATAGGTCATATTTTTGTAAGAACTCATTTGATGAAAGTGCCAATCGTTTATACAGCAAAAATTCTGTCTGATTGATTACTTTACATAATGTGCATGGAAATCGGAGCTGAACTTGATTTGGACTGAAGATTCAAGCGCCTCTTTGTTCAGGAAATCAAATTTTCGACATGAATAACTCAATAAAAGCGTTGAAATGGGAATTACAGATCACGGCAAAGGATCGTGATTTCAGAACCCGGTTAAAATACACCGCCATACGATGTTTCAATTAAATAACATGCAGTATAGTCAGTATAGTCTTAAATGATTGTGTAAAAAAAATATAAAATAGTCATCATTACCAGAGAGAGAATTACACCGGTAGTATGTACTGAATGCTTAACCGCCATAAAACCATGAAAAAAGCAAAAAGCTTAACAGATGGGAAAGGGTGGCACTCAAATAGCAACGGATTTTATAGAAGAGTAAGCGTAGATAAACTGGGATGAGGTGCACACATGCACTCAATCAAGTGTCGTGGTCGAGTAGAGCAACATCAGCTTCATCATCAGAGACATCATTACTCCATGTTGTTTCCTCGAAAGCAACTGATCATTCTCGAAATGTTTCATTAGATCGTCAACAATAAGGCGATTAAGTAATTTAGAAACCACAGGTAACAGATAAACGGGTAGGAAATTAGAAACATCGGAGTGATTTCCAATTTTTTTTAAACAGAAGAAATTATTCCGCGTTTCCAATCTATAGGAATCACTCCATTTGCCAGTGTTTGTTTGAATAGTTATGAGAGGGGTTTGCATAGCCAATTTGCACATTGCTACAATATTAGGTGTGTTATTCTGTCGGCCCCAGGAGATTTTCCGGCTTTATCGTTAAATAAAGCTTGAAGGAGGCGTTTCGACGTTACATTTATTTCACTATAATATCAACATAGTCCAAGTCGAGAAGCTTGTCATTTGGCATTGTGTGAACTCCGAAAGTTGGGGCTCCTTCGCTGCATAACTCCACGATGGCATCAATTACAAAATTGAACAGAAAGGAAGAAATCGGACATCCTTGTCGGACGCCAATTATGGTGGGAAATTTGGGTGAAAGGTCGTTGTAAACCCTAACGCATCCAGATGTATGAACATAAAGTGCACGCGGTATGTTGACATGCTTTTGCGGAACGCCTTTGCACAGCAATGTGTTAAACATGACACTTCGATTGACTAAATCAAATACGCCTTTGAAGTCTGAAAAGATGGCTATTGTCGGCTGTCGGTAAGTGTGCCGTAGTTCGAAGATCTGTCGAAGCTTAAAAAAGTGGTCCACGCAACATCTGCCAGGTCGGAAGCCAGCTTGCTACCCTCGGATCTGTGAATTCCCATGCGATATTAATCCTTGAAGGCAGATGGGTGCTAATAATCTCGCAATGATGGAAGTGTGATGATTAGAACAGGAGCTAGACACACCTTTTCAAATATCGGTATGATAACCGATTCTCACAAACTCCGAGGGACGGTTTCTGACAACCACATTTCACGGAGGAGATCGCCTAATGTATTGATTAGGACTCGGCCACCTACTTTGAACAAAACAGGCGGTATGTCATCGGGTCAAGCAGCCTTGAATCGTTTCATGAATTCGATACACGCTTTAATTTCTAAATCACTAGGGGGATCAACGCTAACAGGCTTAGAAACATACTGCTTCAAATGAGGCAATGAATCCATCGCACATAGCCTGCTGAATTGTTCTTCAAAATATTCGACCTAGTGTGAGAGGCGGCGATTCTTATTAGTGATACGAGTACCGCCTAATTCAGAGATAGTCTCACTCACTCCTTTGTACGTAGGACCCGTCGATCGAATTATTTGAAGTTTCCGCACGTTACCAGCATCATTTGTTATTTCAATTTTTTCGACCTTATTTAGCCACCACTTTTCTCTGTCTAGTCTTAAGCTCCGTTTATTTTTACGCGTCCAGAATCATAATTTATTCGGCGTCGCTTGTGAAGAATTTATATAGAGGGCTGTGAAATCAGTGGGACTTTGGGGTTGATTGTGTAGTCTCACGGGCTGATATAACGGCGATCATCATAATCCTTCTTTCACAGAGCAACTGGGAGTGAGTTCCTTAAGGTGGTTGTATAAATGTATTGCACTGATAGAATTTTCCGACCGCAATGCGTTTCTCATTCGACGGCTTTGTATCGGCGAATTTTAACGAGAACCTTTATCGCAAAAGAGCATGATCTAAATTTATGCAGGTATTACAAAAGGAGCGAGAGTCCTCAATGCTACCTCTCCAGCGAGCACTTGTGGCGATACGGTCAATTCGGGCCGATGGTTGGCTTCCATCCGGCGAGCGCCATGTGGCACATTGACATCTTTTATGGCGAAAGGAGGTGCTGCTAATGAATAATCGAGATTGTGCACAGAATTGTATAAACCGTTAACTGTGCGCTGGCCTTTAAGACCAAACATGCCACCTAATTGTGATTCAGATGCATCTAAGCGACCCAGTCTGGCATTCATATCTCCCGCTAAGACAACAATATCTGAGCTTTTTGCACGTCGTAAAAGAGCATAAAGATCGTCGTAGAAGGCTTTCTTTTCGTCGTCGGAATTGGTATTAGTCGGAGCGTAAGTTGCTACAATAAACAAGCATCTCTGATTAGAAGATTTTGAGTTTGGTCTAATATTAGTGGCTAGTATAACTGCGCACATCCTGCTATTGCAAGGAATCCAATCGTTCAGACAGGATTCGGCACGCGAATTCAGCACTATACCAACACCCGCCTGTCCTGAAATGGCAGCTACAGAATCACCAGAGCAGCACAAAAAATAACGCGTTGAAAGTTTTGGGGCAGTAAGTTCAGTAATTATAGACGGATCATATAAGCGCGTTTCCGATAAACAGCAAACATCAATAGATAGACTATCTAAGGTAAGAGGGAATGCAGCTTGCTGACATTCATAGCTCCGATGTGAGAAGAGACCCGTGTTTTCAAGAAGTGATCAGTAAGTACGCGAAAAGAGGATGTTTAACAATGTTTAGCGCGGTCTTTTCAACGGCTGGGATTGACAGATTTGTTGAAAGTGGAAGGTCAGAAACAGTTTGAAGATCAGGGCCAGCAGTAGTTTGCTTGTTTTCGCTTACCCGCCCTGTTGTAGGCAGCAGGTAAGGCGACCCTGTTTATCGTGCGCGACGGCCGACGTATTATGGAGTTGAGTTTCGTAGTCATAGTCATGGTTGTATGCAGGCTGGGATATTGCCAGGTTGCCGATGTCTAGACGGGAAAACAATTAGGGTTCTCGACCAAAGCCTTTGTCTAAAAAGCTTGACCCAAAAGACATCGGGTTGGGTTGAGACCGTGTTCGTCTGACCTTTATTTATTGACCTTACTGGTATGAGTGGCTCCGAAGGTGCCTGAAGAGCACCACCCAGCATAGCTCAATGGGTCGTGGAGGTACACAAACCACCGCACCACGTTAAGGTCCAGTCTCAGCGCGACAGCGTCCTTGGGACTTAAACTGCCACGTGTCTCAACAAGCTTTTCTCGTCACTATACTTGACAACATAGAGGGTTAGGTACCATGTGAAGAGTATTAGCACACTTACAAACGCACCGTATATAAAATTAGGAAAAGGATATTTTTGCGATTGTTCAGGCAAGCTTATTCGATAGATTCGTTCTGGGAGAGAGAAATTTGATGATAATGTGTAAAAATCTTCAAG
Organism: Atriophallophorus winterbourni; assembly: GCA_013407085.1. NCBI lineage: Eukaryota > Metazoa > Platyhelminthes > Trematoda > Plagiorchiida > Microphallidae > Atriophallophorus > Atriophallophorus winterbourni. The sequence continues at coordinate 150,720 of JACCGJ010017675.1, forward strand.
TGAGGCAAATGTATGGTTTGCGATAAAATTTCACTGCAGATACAAGATGGCATTCAAAGAGAACAGGTGCATCACTAGATTTGTTTAGGTTAAACTAAAATGCACACTAACAAATAAAATTTCAACTCGCCTGCTATCTTAGGTAACTTGGCATTGGTCAGGTGAATACAATTTAAACCTGAACTCCTTTCGTACTGACAATTTAACGAAGCTTCACTGTGAACAGTGAAACGATACCCAAAATGTGCTCTAACCGATTCGTTGAAAAAATTTTTTAAATGATAATGGATTCGTGATCGGCCTTAAATGTGTTCAAATATTTTGTCAATGGTTTTTCTTCGCGCGACTGTGCTCAAAACTAATTTTTACAAATCATTTTGGTCATTAATCATTTTTTGTTTTTATCAATTTTAAGGGTATTTTACGCTCGTTGTGCTTCAAATATTGTGTACTTCATATATTTTGAACAATGGAGGATTTTGCTGATCCAAATTGAAAATGTTAAATCACGAAACGACATGAGTTGATACAAATCATGCAGACAGAAATTTCTTGAAAGTCAATCACAACACCCAATGTATTTCTATTCCGCTAACAGACGAACTCAAAGCTGCTTCTGATTAGAAGAATAGACTGGTAATTCGAATCTTTTCATTCAACCAAACGCCAATATCTTGTTTGCTGAACTTATTCCGACATATTCGTGTGGTTAAACTAACAATGTTCGCAGAAGATTCATATAAATAAATGTCTTGTAAATAATTAGACATTTTTTTCTTTTCTTCTGTTCTCACAGCTGATTTTAAATAGCCGCTTCAATTCTCACCTGATACGTCTACAAGCTTCGATTTGGTGGAACATGTAGTAGGCATTTCAGCCAAAAACCCAGTTTTAATACTTAAATCTGAAATCGTCTACTGATATAACATCTCCACAGACACCCGTTCCAGCTGAAGTCATTTTCCTTTAGATTACATTCCCAAGATGCTTTGTTCACAAAATTAATGCTCTCCAATTCAAGCAACACGCATGTTAATCAATCAACTGCTTGGTGAGCGATGCTGATTGGTTGAACAAAGGGTATCATTGACATAACAAATGGAAGGTGTCCATATATTATGGTGCTCACATCTCCATCCCTTACACACCACAACCGGTTTCTGGCTGTTTGCCGTCATCAAGTGGATACAGTAAGATCAAGTTCAGCGCGTCTTGAAGGAATGTGTCGTTTGCTTCACAAAGTGAGCATGGTTGCGCTAGTAATCAGTCATTTATTACACCGATCATTCCAATGAGGTCTACAAATGCACACGACTGTAGGTTTCTCGTAGATTATGAAAACACACAGCTCGTAAATCAACATCATCCGGACGCATTGTGATATTTCATTTTCAAGATCACTCTCAGATATCATTGCGCATAATACGCCATTGATAAAAATAAAACAAACTAAGTTGGCCAAACAAGCGGCATGCACCAACTAATTCCAAGGTCGATCGGATCACTAACCGTAAAAAAGCTTTGATACAGTCTTACGCTACAGGTGTGTATCAGACCACACAGGTGCAGCGAATCGAACTTCATGTTTTAAACAGCTGTGTAATACAGCGGAAAGTTGTTTGTGTTTAGAGAGAAGAATAGTGTGGGTTCGTACAAAAGAGGATTAACCATACATTGTGGACATATGCAGCAAGAAAATTACCCGATAGAGAAAGCATACCAATGTCAGCGAACATGAGAGTAAAGTTCATCGTCTAGGCGTAAAAACGATTTACAACTAGCCAAGTAATTAATTGTGGTTTAAATCGAGCGGGCTATCGTGCTATCAGCGTGTAATCATAATCACCATCACTATTATCACGAACACCATTACATCGATAGAAAGAACCGAATGCTTAAGTACCTCACAATCATGAAACAATAAAAATACTGAATAGCCGGAACTAAAAGCCTACGGAATATGGAGAACAGTGAGACAGGACACGCTGAACGGAACAATCATTTCATCAAGTTTCGTGAACGAGGAAGCAAGACAGCTTGCTTGTGGTTTCACCGACATGTATCAAGATCAGTTTCCCCGCTAAATCACACAAAACATACAAGATTAAGCAATCGAGACTAACACAGAAGTTTATTTAGACTAATGATGTCAGTCTTGTCATTCTAATTACAGTTCGAACAATCTTAATTTCGTTAGAGCATGTAAGAACATAACTGTTATTGTTATTGGCCAAGCAGACAGAGCCATATGAAATGGAGCACTTTCTGCGTTGCATAAGCAAGAGAGTATAGTTTGCTTGGAAGATAGCATGAAATACTGATACCTCGGTTAACAGATGTTGATTTATTAACAAACGAGAAAATAGACATGCACCACACAGCATGGTGGCGATAAGGTATATAAATCCTTGGCAATTAGAGAACCGAATGCCAGAATGCACAAAAATTTGCTCTATGCACTTCAAAGTATGTGTATATGCATGTACGTATTCATGCATGTATGTATGTATGTATGTATGTATGTTGGTGTGTATGTATGAATGCATGCATGTATGTAGGTATGTATGTATGCATGTATGTATGTATGCATGTAAGTGTGTATATATGCATGCATGCATGTATGTATGTATGTCTGTCTGTCTGTCTGTATGCATGTATGTGTGTATGTACGAATGTGTAGCAGACCACACAGGTGCAGCGAATCGAACTTCATGTTTTAAACAGCTGTGTAATACAGCGGACAGTTGTCTGTCTGTCTGTCTGTATGCATGTATGCATGTATGTATGTATGTACGAATGTATGTATGTATGTATGTATGTATGTATGTATGTATGTATGTAAGTGTGTATGTATGTTTGCATGCATGTATGTATGTATGTCTGTCTGTCTGTATGCATGTATCTGTGTAAGTACGAATGTATGTATGTATGTATGTATGTATTTATGTATGTATTTATGTATGTATGTATGTTATGTATGTATGTATGTATGTATGTATGTATGTATGTAGGTATGTATGTATGTATGTATGTATGTATGTATGTATGTATGTATGTATGTATGTATGTATGTATGTATGTATGTATGTATGTATGTATGTATGTATGTATGTATGTATGTATGTATGTATGTATGTATGTATGTATGTATGTGTGGTGACTGTTCGATTAACGATCAATAATATTCAATCATTCATCATCATTCATTCAACAATAATTAATAATACTGTTATTCAAGTTCTCGCTGTAAAACCTACATTATTCAATACATACTGTAATTCGAGTGAGCGTCGTTTGTTCTTACTCCATTCCTGGGTTGGTTATTCAATTCATTACAATTTAATTCATCACATTTGGCGTCGCGATCAGCAATTCTTCATGGCAAATTCAAGTCTGGAACCTCTCCATATAAATACAAATGCTCGAGAAATTGAAGACTATTTTGAAAGATTCAAAATTTGGTGTATGACACGACCGAAAGCAGAAAATGATAAAAAGTCTGTTTATTTTTTAAATTCAATCGGAAAATCTGCTTATGCGTTAATAAAAAATTTGGCTTATCCGGATTCGCCCATTTCCCTTCCATACGAAACGCTGAAGGCGATTTTAATGCAACACGTGAAACCTGTACATTTCGAAGCAACCGAACGTGCAAAATTTCATTCCATTGTGCGTCAGTCCAATCAAGGAATTCGCGAATTTATTCTGCTGTTGTTAATTCAGGCAGTGAAATGCGACTTCGGTGACTTGTTAAAAATGCAATTGAAAGATCGTCTAATCGCTGGAATAAATGACAGTGTTTTGCAGAATGAGCTCTTGAAACTGCCAAAACCCTCTTTTAAAGATGTTCGAGCTCACTGTGAACAGTATGAAGATGCGCGTGTGGCAACGACAGATTTGTCACCAACAGAAAGTTCTGTCATGTATAATACACATAATCGTGAAATAACGAAGAATGCTATAGCAGGTCAACAGCTAAAGTATCAACCGAATGATGATGATACCTTAACTATGCCGCTTGGCGAAAAACGAAACGTTGACTTTCATACCTCCTATCATAGTATGGAGAACGCTCCCGTTACTCTGGATAATCAAACTGCATCTGGAAAGACAATTCGACCGATTTCTAACAGTGCGATTGTTCATGCTAAAGCTCTTTTGTTTGATGATGAAAATTTGACTTCCCTATCAACCGACTCAAGCGCTACTTTTGTTAACACGTCCACATCCACTCGTATCATTGATTCAAACGGAAAATCTAGTTTTCGTTCCTAAGAAAGTGGCTTCAAAGTTAGCAAACTTCAGAATTCATCAGATACCATTTCAAATAAATCACCGAACTCATCTTATCAAGCGAATTCAGCACTGCGTTCGAGGTCATCTAAACGATCGTCAGATAATGTGCTTTTTAAAACCGCTAGAAGAAAAGCCTTACTGGCACCTCCGACTACTGCCCTTGAAAAAGCGAAACAATTGTTGGCAACTGGATCAAATTACCTACAGCGATACAGGTCAGTTATGTTCCGATTCTGATTGCATTGGCCATCATAACACCACTATCCTGGATACATCTGAAGATGCTGAACCGGAAAGACTGTTAAGAAGATCAGAACGTCTGTTCAACAAGCCGTACTGGGATCGTAAAAACCCAGGATCATTTGAAAACTGCGGTGGTTGTGGTGACTGTTCGATTAACGATCAATAATATTCAATCATTCATCATCATTCATTCAACAATAATTAATAATACTGTTATTCAAGTTCTCGTTGTAAAAGCTACATTATTCAATACATACTGTAATTCGAGTGAGCGTCGTTTGTTCTCACTCCATTCTTGGGTTGGTTATTCGCAATCGTTAGGTGAAGACGAGTTAAAATGAGTCCTGAAGCAATGGAAGATTGGTAAACAACGTTTACCTCCTGAGGCCATTGTTGAATAGGGTTCTTAAGCTGTACAGCGTTCAAGCAGAGAATCACAGAATACTTCGCGGTCAAGACACTTAAAATGACCCATGTATCGTGTTGCCCACATATCCCCCTCTTATATCCCAGAATAGTTTTCTGGCTGTTTGCTGTCAACAGTTGACAACAGTTAGATTAGATTCGGTGAACATGAGCAGATGCGATGAAGTAATTTACGTACCATCTGTCGCAAGCTAAACGACGAGAAAGATCTAGCTAACCTCTGGGATTTGACAATATTATTTTCTATCATGTAAAAGAATGATAATCCTAGCACGATCAACCCGTTCAATCGCACAGCGCACACAGGATTTGACAATATTTTCCATAGATTCAAAAATTTTATCACACATCCCCATCCCGGTTTCGTGCTGTTTGCACTCACCAAGTACGGACTATAGATTCAACATTCACATGCCTTGAAACAGTGAAGTTATGGTCAAGAAAGCTTGAACCTTGAAGCCACTGTGTGACAAGGTTGATACAACCAACCTGTTCACATGTTAATGCGATCAAACCCACCGGCTTAAACAATATACCCATATTCATATTTGCCCGCATTTCTATACACTCCCATGACCGGTTAAAACCAGGTAAGCAAGCCGATTGATCATAAAAAGTCGCTTAATCGTACACACAAGTTTCCGAACGCGTCCAACCATAGCAAGCTGCTTAACGAACAAGCGAACGGGGGAAAATGCCAAGCCCCATTAGCCATGTAAAATGTTACATTTTTTTCCGAATTCGCACCCGAACAAGACATCATTTCGGGGAAAAGTGCATGTTAGAGAATTATTTAAAGTGAAGGGACTTGTCACATGGCGTCGGGCGCATGGCGAAGATACGCGCGAAGATCCTAATTAGGCTGAAAGAGTTTTTAAACTATGTCGGAAAGAGGTGTTTGACACTGCCCGCGAGTGTATGAACGAGGAAGCGACAATTACGAGCTTTCGGGCACGACATATGAGCAGAAAGCACCGAAACAAACGACGCGTGGCAATCTCGAACCCGGGATAATTCGAGTCGAGTGACAGCACCTTCGGAAACATTCTTAAATGAACCACGTCAGCCGGTATCGAACAACATGCAACGCGTCAAAGTCGATCAAAGAAGCTCAACGTGGCAAGGGTTGGAAGTGAGCGGGTTGGCACGAAATCGATTGACCAATCAGGTGAAAGTAACAATCGATACAGACATATTGAGGACAACGTGGCGGTAACGTGATTTGTCAATATAACCAAGCTGTGGATATAAGTTTACTCATCTACGTACGGCCAATGGCTATTCAGCGAAATAGTCAACAGATTACTCTGTAACTGTTGCCAAGAAAACCGTCGAAAATCGCCGAAAATCAAGCGGGTAGCACAGAGCAATTACTTTACGGGTTCCAATCACATGTCCTGAGAGGTGGAATACGCAGATACATAGAGCTGATTATCAAGGTTCATATTCCACTTGTCGATTGAGGATTCTTTATGTTTCTTCAGCAAATGATATTAATACCAAAGTATTGTGGTGCTCACATCTCCATCCTAAGATCTGGTTCAGTGAGCCTTGAAACAATGGAAAAGCGGTAAACAACGCTAAACTTATATGCCACTGTTATATGGGGTTCTTACAAAGAACCACGATGCTCAAATACAGAATCACAAAGTGATTCCTGGCCAAGCGCTCGAGGCGCATATAAAAGACCAATGTATTGCGGATGTAGATGTGAGCACCACAATACATTGGTCTTTTATATGCTCCTCGCGCTTGGTCAGGAATCACTTTGTGATTATGTATTTGAACAGCGTGGTTCTTTGTAAAAACCCTATATAACAGTGGCATACAAGTTTAACTTTGATATTATTACCATTCTTTACAGTATATATATATATATATATGCGTGTGTGTGGATATCAGTAGATAACACAATACAATATGTATGTATTAAATCACAAATCCAGACAAAGTGCCACACATTCATAGACTGTACGTGGGCTAAGATACTGCCAGGTTGCCCATGCCTAGATAGATATGAGAAAGAAAATAAAAATAATTCAAAGGAACTTTATGGAACTTTGCACGGAGACAATGCTGACTTTTCAGGTTTCAGGAAAATCGAATTTGGGTGGTGAAGTTGTAAAAACTGGTTGTTGAGCGAAACTTTTGGGGATGTGAGCCCCACAACGCTTCGGTTGTATTGAGCTTATTGAGCGCTTGAATGGGAATCGCTTTGTGATTCTTCATTTGAACATGGTGATTCATCGCACAAACCGGTTTAACAGTGGTCTTACTACTTTTCCACTTTTTCAAGGCACAATGAACATAATCTTACTGTCGTGCACCGGTGTGCAATCGTGCATCATTTCTGTTCTGTACGGCTAACATCGTGCTAAATTGATTGGCCAACGGTAGTAAGCTGCATGCTGAGACATGCTGGAGTCTCAATACCATTTCTATTTCTATTTCCCCCCTCATATCTGTCTAGGCCTGGGCAACCTGACAGTATCTTAGCCCACATGCAGTCTCTGACTGTGCGGCACTTTGCCTGGATCAGGCTTGTGCTTTCATACCATACCAATCTTACTGTCTCCATCTGATGATGGCAAACAGTCAGACAACGGTTCTGGAGTGCAAATGCAGGGGATGTGAGCAACACATTACCTTAATTACTATCCCGTTTCTCGTGAGCAGATGAGTTTTCGTCTGGTTTATACAAAAACAACAATATGTCGATTAAATTGGGGGCTTAAAAATTTACTTTGCATCCTATACAACAGAGGTATCAATAGGCAGTCCAAAAAACCAAGAGTGTTATATCTAATGTTCACTTTACCAACTTTGATATCACTCACATTCTGTCTACATTTATTTACTCCAAAAAATGGCAAATCGAAATTCTCAAGATGAACAAATCAGACAGCTTACTTTGTACAAAACAAATCCAATGGAAGCCAACCGCGGCGCTCTGTGTCGCAAACGTCTTCGATCGGCCTGCATCAAAGCAATCACGACGGTGGCCAGCCCATCGGGATCATTTGCATCCGGGGAACCTATTGAGAGGCAATATTGTGGATTTGCCCAATGGCTGCTTCGGATGAACGGACGACCACCACACGAGACACCCCGCAGCCATCTTCCACGTAGATGGGAAGAGGGAAAGGATGGGTTTGGTTGCGGTGTAGACTCTGGATTCGAAGGTGTCGGTGGCCCCGGTTCGCACAAGTGACAAATGTCCAAGTAGTCAAAATTGGTCACAAAGTCTTCCATAGTCATCCTGTGTATGAGGATCTGCGTCAGCTTACGAATCTCGGCGAGGGGCAGATAACAACAACAACAGCAACCACAAACATACCAAAATTCATCGTCCGACTTGATCAACCCGACTTTGATTCGATCTTGGTGCGGCAAGCTGAGCCATTCGGGAGAATCCTCGGACCAAGCGCCAGACCAACCCACACGAACCGAGGGCCAGAGATTGCGAAGTCGAACAAGTCGCACCAAACGACTCCCAGACGAATCGGTTAACCGTAATTTGCGACAATCGGTCAAACCGAACGCTTGCCCGGGGACGAAACCGACGGGGATGATGAAACCGGGGCCAGGTGATCCTTTGGTCTGTGAAAGTTTAACGATGAAAAACGTTAAAGAAAGCTGAGAATCTTGGGAGAGGATGCGATTACTTGAGCGAACAAATCTGTTAGTAACCCAACGACGGATACGTAGTGACCTCATGTTGACATTCAAAATCATGCATACTGAAAACGATCCCCTTAAACACTTGCTAAATCCCAATGGCCTTACTCGAATACGAGCACATCCAAAGGCTTTAAGCATTCCGCATTCTCGATTGGATATTCGTCGTAATTTTTTTCTCGGTAGGAATTTGTTTCACTTGGAACTATTTGCTTGAAGAAATCCCACGCTCAGAATCTGTTAAGGTTTTCGCTTCCAAACTCGATGAGTTTATGACGAACCATGCGGTATGTGACTGTCCCTATTAATTTTTGAGATATTTTATATATTTTTTATATTCCATACACCTTGTCATCCTATGGTTATTGTTAAGCTTACTGCTTTTTCTACCATAAAATTTTCTGAGTTAAAAGTCAAGAGGATGTCGATGGCAGCGAATCTGGAAAATCAACAGTCATGCAGAGTGATATACCGAGTGTTAAATGGAAAAATGGTCGAGATGAGAAAATGAGGTGAATACCGCTTTACCTAAAGGGATTGTAGACGAAGGCATAGTTGACATAGATACAGATTATCGATCGTGAAAAATACATCCCTCGGACATTTAAGTTTGCTATCTGTTTACGGTACTGATTTCAAGCAATAAGGTGTCAATATGGTAGATGAGCTACCAATTCTGTATAAGCCAATCTTAACGCAAGAAATGTTTCTTAATACCCCTATGGTAAACATTATATGTATAACAATGATTGCGGTTGAAACAATAAACTGTGCCAATCATAACACAACAAGAAGCGCTTGACCAATCAAGTCTAACTTCCTTAAGGATTAGTGGGATATGGGAATGGAATGCATGCGCTATTCACAGTTGAAACTGAATTTTACCCCAACTTGGTTGACAAGACAACGCCCATCCGCATGAATCAGGTCATCGATTCGTATCGGGCCTGGCGTGATAGTTGAGGTTTAGAAAGTGAACAATGTTCGGTAAACTCTGATGCCGCTGAGAAAATAGGTCGCATCAGAGGATGGGGAAAAGTTCCCGACGTGTCCTGGCCCAGACTAAGGAAAATGGTATCAGGCTACTGGTTGAATGAGATACGGTATTGGGGATGGCGCTCATGTTTACTTATCATTTTGAATCTCGTGGAGATTTCGACGAATGAAACAAACAAGGAATAACTAGACGATCAGTCATATTAACAGATTAATATAATTGCAGTACATGAATCGGAGATTAATATATGTTGAAAGGAACAAAGGCAGTGGCCCGGAAGTCAAAAAGCCACCAAGATTGTTAGACCGCCAAAACCAATTTTATTCAAATGATCAATCAAATGATTCTGAAACTGGAAATTCTACTTCAAAGAGGTCATACCTTAATCCTCGCTGTTATGAGCGATCGGCGGTCAAACGACTTGATTAGAATATCGTCCAGATCGGGTGGCGGTTGGATTCCCTGCTCGTCAGCGGTAGGCAGTGTGTACGACTCCGTGAGACCACCTGTCAGATCGTCCATTGCATCGCCGACGAGGCCAACATTTAGCGCTTCGTAGGAACCATTCAACCTGCAGTAAACCGAATCAAATGAGAATCCGCGAAATCATATGCACTTTAATATAAGTTGGACTGCTCATCAACACGGTTCGCAGGTCTGATGCCATCTAAAGTAAAAATTAATTCGTGGTAGGAGGCTGAGCAGTTAATCAAAGGCATGGAAGTAAATCGGGAAGAAAAAATACAAGTAATGTAGTATGGTGAGCTACAGAGAAGCTTTTAACGTTATAAACCCAAGACCGTGTTTGTGTGGTTCCATCGCCAAAGGCAGCAATAGTTGGTCGGCTCTAGGACGGCTAAAAGAGGCTAATAAAACCAAATATACTGTTTAATTATCCAGCGTCGTGATTGATCCCTTGAGGTGTACAATACCACGTGACCACACAATCGGCTAATCAAACTTCGATTTTATGTTGCTTTCTCAGTCGAACATCTGGTTACCATGTGAACAAGTAACTGTTGTTGTTTTTCAATCGAAGACAAGAGATCCACAAATGCAACTCACCCACATGTGGGTGAACGCGTGGCCATAAGCTCCGACCACTATCTGTTATGGAAAGGGCGGCGCTGCCGAATGATTTATAGCACTGTCCAAGTAGCGAATTCTCAATTAACCGATTTCAGGCGTGTGCGCATGCACACATGTCGTTGAATATGTAAATCACAAGACAAGATTGGTAGAATGCATCCGTGCAATGAATGAGATCATGGGATAGAGAAAGTATGGTCAACGTTGCTGCAAGATGATTTCTGTATTTGGAATGTTGACCTCCTTCGGTCGATGACGACCATGGATATACATCACAAGCGTATGTTGGTTTCATACTCCACACCGTTTCAGATGACTAAACAGTCTGATTCGGGGGGACAATCTCTCCCCAAGCGCTCAGAGCGATAGGAAGTACTCGGTCGAACGATGTCAGTTGCACGCTGACAGCATCTTTTACGATAAACAGCCAGGAGCAGTATCAGCTATTCCCCAGCTTGCAGACGACGCTTTACACAGTGCCAGAAAAAGTGAGCAGTCAAGCGCAAGTTCTTCCCAACTCGTAGGGTCAATGCCAAGAGTTTTCATATCTCATTTGCAAACGTCTTTGTACCATAAGTGCAGCCTGCTCAATGGTCGACTTCTTGATTTCAACTTACCATCTTTGGGAATACGATTATTGTCAAATCTGTATACATGACCGAGCCAACGTAGGCGGCGCTGTGGTAGTAGGGCAAACATCTACGCTCCAGCAGAAACGATTAAAGATCATTGGCAGTCGTGTGAGAATAACTGTATTTTACAGGGGGGATGAGCCTTCGGTACAAGCAATTAGATTACCCAAGAAATAAATGCTACAGACGGTGGGTTTATAGTTGAAATCACCTACATGATAAGTTCAACATGAGTTCAGGAAAATTGAAAAGCTATGAAAGAATGCATTGGATATCAATCGAAGCTTTGCAGTCAGTACTTTTCCACAAACAATGTATGCATTTACATATGTATGTGATCACAAGCTTGAATCCAGGCATCGTGCCCAACGGTTCAAGACCGTGCATGAGCTAAGATACACAAGCACAAATCTGTTGAGCCTTTTTCGACAAGCAAGATTTGGACAGCAGATGGTAATCTTGCTACGGACCTGACATTGTTTACCGTACATTTTTTCATGTCCGATAACGTGTTTGGAGGAATTGTTCAACGGCAAATAAAAACCAGAGTCAAGCGAGGTGGAACTATGCCTGAAAGTCTACGTTAGGTGCCCGAGAATATGAATAGGCGATAGTGGTGGCAGGATTTCAAAAAACTGATAAGTAGTTTATAACTAAACTCGAAGAAAATCTCAAATTTTATCGTTGCAAGTTAAAAAGAGATGAATTCAAAAACTTCCATTTTACAGGTAGATAAAATACAATGAAACAAGAAATTACATCGAGAATGAAAAAGAATAAATTTTACAAGAGACTTCGTTCTTTCGAAGGTCTAAGGCGACTTCATACAAATCGTTGTTGTAACGCTAATAGTGTCGCGGCTCGCAAATCGAGAGCCGCTGCTCTACCAGGTCAAGCATCACAGACTGCTCAAACGTCATCGGCTGTCACAGAAAAGCTGCGTCGCAATGATTGTTCTGAATATGACCAAGGGCTTGAAGCGGAATGCGTTTGTATTATACTCGGTAGACACCGAAATTTGATTCTAATACTATTAAAATAATCGCAATCAAACAACAGCATTATATATATGAAATCAACATATAACAAAGGGTTTCAATAAGAGTAACGTTTGACAAAAACCACTGTTAGATGATGTACGTGCAACGAATGATGGCTGCGAAATAGAATCACAGAGTAACTTAAGTCCAATCAGTGCGACGGACGTCATTCATTTCCGATGGCGATGGTACTGCTAGACAAAGATCACAAAATATTTCAAGAAATCATCAAAACAAAGTAAGATGACAAATAACAGACTAACTGATTCTGTTCTGAAAATCGCTAACGTTCTGAGAGATTTAATTCGCGAGTTTTCAGCCCCAAGGATGCATTACTACCATCGGAATTGTCAGCACCAAATTTTGCCGGAAAATATAAGCGATATATGCATCAATTCTGAGATAATGCATCACCACATACGCCGGTTGAATATCAGCAAGTCCCGAAAGTTGACGGAATCACACCTGCAATCCTAGAGTTATGCGATAGTCAATTGTACGAACCATTTTGTGATTTATTTAATCACTCTTTGAGGGAGGGTGTTGTACCGACAGACTGGAAAAGAGGAATCATAACACCCATCTGCAAAGGGGAAACTCGTTCTGACCCAGAAAATTACAGCCCTGTTACAATCCTTCCAGTGTTCTCAAAAGTTATGGAGCGAATTGTGTGCGGAAGAATTATGTTACCTAGAAACCCAAAACTTGTTGTCCAGAGAGCAATATAGATTTCGGAAGTCTCGTTCCTGCTTGACTAACCTACTGGACGCGGGCAGTGGATGAAGGTGGTTGCGTGCATGCGTGTTACTTGGATATATCAAAGGCATTTGATCGGGTGGACCATTCTATACTCCCGAACAAGCTGCAGGAGGTTGGCATTAATGGGTACCTTCTTATCTGATCTTGATCGCAAGGCAAATGTACGTATCGATGGTGCGATGTCTAGGGGCATCGAAGCCACAAGCGTTGTCCCACAAGGTTCGGTACTTGGTCCGGTTCTCTTTTTGGTCTACAAAAACGACCTTCCAAATCTAGTCACAGCCAAGACGGTTCTCTTTGCGAATGATGCTAAACTTTGAATGCTAATCACATCAAGCGTGGACCGTTTATGTTTACAAAGCGATATGGATATATTGAACAACTGGTCAGAGCGAAACAAGCTTCCATTCAACTTCAGAAAATGTAAAATATTGCAATTAGGTAAAAAATTTCCTATTCTCCTAGAATCTTGGATACTAACAACTGGAATGGACAACACAAGAAAAGGACCTCGGCGTATGAATTAATGGAATGCAATGCGAAGCCGTGTATAACCTAGCTGGTCGCATGCTAGGTATGCTTCGGCGTATTTTCGGACGTTTTTCCCATGAAACATTACTCATGCTAATAAATACGTATATTAACCCAGTGATGGATTACTCAGTGCAAGCTTGGGCACCATGGCTATAAAAGGACTTCAAGCTGCTGGAGAGAATTTATCACAAGGCAACCAAAATGGGTGGTTGTCTCCGCAACCTACCGTGTAAGGATAGACTCGTTCATCTTAATTTGGATACACTGTCTCACAGACGGGTTCGATTGGATCTAATCATAATGAACTCGAAGGCGCACCCTCTGAGTCATCTATTTTGCCTCATGTCTGCCATGTCACACGTACTCACACACTGGCATTTGATATTCCACATTCTCACCGGAACTACAGTCGGTTCTTCTATTCGGTGCGTGTTTATTTCTTATGGGAATCCATACCGTCAGATCGTGTACAATCATTTGGTGAAAGATTTTCAAGAGCAAACTGGATACATTTATGCGTAGTAATTCCACCTTACATCCCGTTTATGTAATTTAATTGAGCAACTTCGCACGACACACGCCTCAACTTTTATAAACGTTAGAAAACAGAAAAAGACGATGGTATAATTCAGCTGTGGACCAAACTAAATCTTAGAATCACATGTTTCTGAAGTTCTCACAAGATAGAATCGTTCCACAGAAACATTCTACAACGTTGAAACAAAGTTTTATTGAGTACATCCTGTATCAGAACAAAACTACACATTCTTCATTGTAGCGGGATAAATAACAATTTGAAGCAAGGGTAACTTGATATATGAAGTCACACTTATGGGCTTTGCCAGGATAGTGATCTTGACAGAAAAACATAGGAAAACGGAAAAATCATTTCTTAGTGACCCCATAACTTCATCACTTACTTGGCATAAGCTTTTTCCAGTAACGCTGGCCAAAATTCTGTCTGGCGACCCGAATGCACGAAGAGCATTTTACCACCTGGCCTAACCGGTAAACGGTCATCAATGATTACTTCTTCCCAACGACCAAAGCGCCAAAATCGGAAAGCAAATAGTCCGGCATACCAATCCGGACGAAATGATTGGCCGATGGGGATGAGGCGTGATAGAAGACTTGGCTGTCCGGACATTGCTGCTAATGCTGCCACGACCCAACAGTCTCCTGAAATAAAAAGTATGAAGAACGAGGTGATCGGCCTGGGTGGTAAGACTAGTGACGGATGTGAATATCGAAATATACAAATCAGCATCATCGTCATGGCCATCATTACACCGTAAGCAAGTACAGAGCGCTTAACTGCCACGCAACCATGGCTGTGTTATAATCATAAAACTATTGGGAAGAATGAGACCAAAATGATACTGAGACTGAAGAAGATTAGACCCAAACACGCTGGGTTGAGGCGACTACACCTCGAATGAAAATTGGATTCAATCCAATGATTTAAACAAGTAGAGCGGAATCAACATAACCGTTTTCCTGCGGTTTACACTGTCGTGTATCATAAAAAGCATTTTTCGCTATTCCACTTGACAACAAACAGGATTAATCAAACACTTCAAGATGACAACAACAAGATTACCACCTAACATGAATTCGAGCTATCTCACTAAGGTTAAAAAGCTACTACGAATTATAATCTATTGGACCCCAAACAGGGTAACGGTCTCTACAACTGCAGGTAGTTCAAAAGTCGAAGCCGATATATGCGTTAGCCAAATCAGAGTCTAGCAGCTCACACAAAGATGCCATTCGGAATCAGAAGTGGCAAGCAAAACTACATCAGAGAAAAGATGAATTCTAATTCGCAATACGTCGCTAAGTCAGCGAACTACATGCATGTTAAGTTGTTCTCCTCAATTGTCCTTGAACAGAATTGAGGCTAGTACAGCAGGACCAACCGCCTTCAACCAGTTAATTGACTCAATACCGAGCCTAATTTTCGCCTCGCTTGAAGGTTTCAAATCACCTGGCCAAGGTGCACAATACGGAATAAAAGGAGGGGCTGGCAGCTGGTCAGCTACATTACTCACGAAAACACGCCGCTCAACGAGAAAGCCGCGATTTTGTTGTTGATTGAGGCATCATCATTGCCTGTGATTGTCTTGCTGACTCTAATGGGTTTAGAACATCTAGATCGAATTAGCTAAAACTGTCTTTAAAAGTTGATTGTGATAAATTGAGCTTATTTTTGAAAAACGTAGACACAAAAGTAATTGGATAAAGGGCCCAGACTTATTGCATGCCTTTGGATGGCCAAAAGATGAGAATTGCGAATAAATTTCAATGTTTTGTTTAATAAAATCACATTTTTAATGAAACCAAAGCAGAAACTTTTTAAAATCACTCCTGTTGCAATCACGCGAATAAATTAGAGCTATCCAAAATGGAGCAAAAAACAAAGTGCATTAATCGTATGTGCATACAACATCAAGCGTGATTTGGACCTCTCATTTGAACGAACTCGAGTAGATGTTTATCACGCCATATCAGAAGGGACATGCGTTTATCGCTATGTAAAAACGACAGTTTAATATAAATTTTAGAATTTTCGCAGCTGAATGCGCGTAAAACAAAAGTATGCACATATGCAATAAAAAATAAAAAAGACAGCTGTCGAAGTCTAAAACGGAATTCGCGAGAAGCATCTTGATTTAGTTTAAGATCACGCAGAGAATACCGAAGTAGATTTTCAGGTAAGTTAAGTCTAACTAATGTGAAACGAAGTCATTTTTAATGTCACTGATAATTACAAAACGGAGTAGAGTTGACAACATCTGCGACATACGTGTTATTGAGAGACAAATGAAAAGCAGCAGTACTAGGAAGTATTATTTTATTTATTAATCAATATTATAATAATAATATTCCCTCATTAATATTCCCTGCAAAAATATGCATACTAGCCAGTTACTATACCTAAAACAGTCACTTTACTAGAGGCCTAACCTTGAGCCTTTAACACAGGGGCTTTGCCCACAAGGCAGTAACACGATGGACATCACCTTCCACTGGGGACCACCGCAGCGTTTCGAAGGCCTTTGTCGAAGTAGTTATCGCAAAATATCTATAAAATATCCTTAAATAGGAGACTTATGATGCGCCGATTCACATCCGGCACATCATTTTAGTGTCGGTTTTGTGGTTTATACAAAGATGAAGCTTGCCTAGCGAAATTATACCATAGATTTTGTGCCAAACATTCCACTAACTACGGAAAACTGAACTTTCCTAAACGCCAATTCAAGAAGCCACTACAACATGCCGGGATCGCCAGTGCTAGGATGGATTTTCCTACGCTTAAATGATTTTGTGTTGGACGTAGTTGAACCCGAGTCCAAAATAATAATATAAACTCAGTAATAGCTGTATTATTCTATCGCAGTCATTGTTGATTCAAACGGATGAATATTTCACGCTTGCTTGCGTAGGATTGCTCACTTTAGGTTTATTTTTATCTTTGCGACTTATAAATCACAAACTTTGTTTTGAAAAGCGGCAGTACAAAACGGGGTATGAGAACATTAACGATTATCGAATGCGGTTACTGGAGTAGTTTAAAAAATAGCTGATGGTCAGCCATCGAAAATTATTTTAAACAATTTTCACAAGAATTGGCCAATTAGTTATTTTAATCGGATTGATCACGTTCCAAATACTTGATAAATATGTTTTTTACGAGAAAACTAAAATTTCGCTTCGTTTCAAAGGAGAAAAGATAGCAAAAAATTGAAAGCAAGAAGGACTTACCTAGTTCACCTTGTCTAAGTTCTCCCATCTTTACACCACCTTCTGCAATGAACTCAGGGAGTGTGACATTCCTGGGAGCTACACCAATCATACCACCCCCAGTAGCAAATACAATTTCACTGGGCCGCATCCACACAATATGACAAGGTGGTCGTTGACTGTAATAGAGACTGGAATCATCAGCTGGGAAAGAAGTGTCGCAGTACAGATGACCTGATCGTAAGCAATCCATACGAAGGCGCTCAAAAGCCGCTGATGGACCAACGGAGTCTGGAAACGACATCGAGCGTCCTCCCGTGGAAATTGGATTGGGACTGGCTCCTAGGTATAGTTAAAAAGCGAAAAAATATTTATTAATATGAGCACGTCAGCAAATGGACGTGACAAACAGGATAAAGCAATATAAACCCGTGAAATGAAACAGGCAAGTAAAATATATAATACATATAGCGATGAGCACTTTTAGCTTAAAATCATACGAGTTTATACAATTTGTTCGTTGCTTCAAAACGATATTGTACACAACAATCACTTTGGTTAAACGGTTTCCAGTTTGCAGCCGACTGCCTGCTGGGCACATCCTTTGTTTTGCCTGGGAATAGATTTTTTGACTGCTCTTTGCGTCAAAAGCTTCAACTCATTACCTTACGTCACTGGGAAGCAAAAAACCTTTACCTTGAAGCTTCTACCAAACTTTACGAAAAAGAAGTAATATATTGAAAACTCAACTATCTCAAATTAATCAGTATTATCATTCTTTTGTCAGTATCCATTTAACGCTAAAAATTATTCCAGTAACTATTCACATGGGATGGATGTTCTCATCAGATTGCTTTAGCAAATCAATTAGGTTTTGGAGCCATGTATTCGATTAATAGTAATATAACAAACGCAGATACAATAATTCTGATTTCGAAAAATAATAATGTTCAAGTTTTATTTTTCATATCCATTGAAATTTTAAAAAACATTTTCAACGAAGCGGAAAAATAGTGAAATATCAAGCGCATGCGGATCCTGATCCTACTGTATCTACTTGATGATTGCAACCAGCACGAAACCGGTCGTGGGGTATGCGTGATGGAGATGTATGCAAATGGGCTGTTATATTCATGGTAATGGGTTTTAAACCCAGTCTACATGTGTGGGGGCTCATGTGATTGATCCGGTTGATCGTTCCCAACCTTACCCAACAGTGGCCTACAAGCGCAACTTGTTAACCATTCTTTCATTGTTTTAAGCGCATGCGGATCCTGATCCTACTGTCCTTAAGTGATGAGTGCAAACAGCACGAAACCGGTCGTGGGGTGTGGGTGTATGATGGAGATGCAGGCAAATGAGCTTTTATAGTGAAATATCATTGAAAATTATGCAACATGGTCATGCATTATATATTCCATTAAAGTGATGCGATATAAAAAGAAAAACATTTGATGCTTGCTAATATAATTACTTTTAAATTGCTTATATAGGAAACAATGTAATTCTATCTAGGCACATATTCGAAATGTTCAATTACAATTTAATCTGGGCAATGTAAATGAAAAACATTATAATCCCTCTTGCTTACTAATCATGCCGAAAGAATTGGGATTCGAACGAAGAGGACTCTTTCGATGAGATGTCATATTAGCCTGCTGAAAAAAAGCAGGTTTGCTACGAAATTCATCGACGGTGCGTATCGGCGTGTCTGTATACGTGTGATATTCACCATTCGCAACACTTGAGTATCCTTCGAATTCTTGAGAAATATCACAGGTATTCATCGTGTATGCATGATCACACCCAATAACCGCAATATGTGGTTGTTCAAATTAGTAAGCATTGCTACGAGCGGAAAATCATCAACAATGACACTTCGAGTTAAACGAAGCGGTTTACACAGACTGAAAATTGAAGTATTCAAAGGACCGTTCAAGGTCACGTGGATAAATGCATCAGTTCAGTACAGTCGCAATTCAGTTGCACATAACAGTGACTGGGTAACGAGCCAATCCAGCGTTTAGAATTTCTTTCGGTTGAAAGCAGCGGAGAAGCAACCACCACTGCCAAAGCTTTTTCTTATTATCATTTGGATATCCTCGACAATCGCGACGCCAAGGGATTATCAGGGTTGCATATTAAATTCCAAATAATTTCTAGGAATTCACATAACGAGAACCGTTATTCTAATCGTTCGTCAACAATTTATTAAGTAGGCATGGTAGTATTGAAAACAACTACATCGTGTATGTTTAATTCTTTCGAAATTTCGGAAATTTTTAAGGATTTCTGAGCTATTTCAAAATTATTATGGGAAAATTTTAATAAAATATCAACAAATAATGATTATTTATCAATTGTAAATCTGGAAAATTAGTTCATGCTGCATTGACTGCAAGAATGTCCCAAAATATTGGGGGCACCGATGGTTGCTCTAATGATTCGCGCGTGGGAAAAGTTATGCTGATCGCCGAGGGGCTCTGGGTCTTTTCTCTCTTAAGCGTCATCGTTTGAGAAATGATTTGATTGAAACCATTAAGATCTTGAAGTGTGTAATCGGCGTTAATCCAGATGACATCTTTACCTTAAGTCGAAAGCTGGGCACTCGCGTACACACACACAAGCTAAGGAACGATGTCGATTAGATTCTAGGAAAAACTTTTTCAGCTTCAGTTCAGTTCAGTTCAGTTTGCACAGGACAGTATTGGCTAACGAGCCAATCGAGCGTCCAGAATTTCTTTCGGTGGAAAGCTGCAGAGGAGCAACCACCACTGCCAAAGCGTTTTTTCTTATTGTGATTTGGATATCCTCGACGATCGCGCCGCCAAGGGATAAGCCAATCGAGCGTCCAGAATTTCCGTCTGTGGAAAGCTTCAAAGGAGCGCCCAACTTCAACTTCTGGAACAAGATCCCTGACGAACTTATCTCCTGTAGTTCCGTTTCAACTTTCAAGCAAGGTTTAGACCTTGACTGGGGTAAGTTATTCTCTGATTACATCCCATGATTACCATGCTTTGGTTGTCCTCCATTTTGCTCGTTATTCATTGTAGCAATTTTAGAGCATCTTCTTATTCTTGATTCTCCATCAGCTGACCTCTTGCTGTGCTGCTGAGAAAAAACCGTCTTTCCTTGTTCCCAGCATCGATTATTGCGCGTTGCTATCCTACTACTATCCGGTACATCGCCTAGCACCGCGATCATCAGAGATTGCAAACAGAGAAAAAAGAAAATTATCTTTTGACAGTGCATCGATTATATTGCGGTGCTCCCTCAACTACATTGTCCTAGTCGTACGACCATCAGAGGTTCCACACGGAGAAAAAGGATTGACCCTTTGGCAGTGGTGGGTGATTCTCCGCAGCTTCCCACCGAAAGAAATTCTGGACGCTCGATTGGCTTGTCAGCCACTTACTGTCCTGTGCCTACTGAACTGAACTGAACTGAACTGATGTCTGTCTCGAGAAGCACATGATCAATCCCATCTGATTATTAAGTAATAAGTGTTAGTACTATTTCGATTTTTTATTCTCTCAAATGCTGACCGATGTTACTAAGATTAAAACTGAAGCACCAAATTGCTATATTGATAAAACCACCCTAATTTGTTTATAAATGTGTGAGGTTTTCTTGGCACTAGATCCGGTTCTTATAATTGATTTTTAGAATGTGGACCCTGCAATCTACTTTATGTTGCCAAACCTTTGAACTGTTTTGTGGATCCATCACATAATTTTGAATATTGTTGGATGGCAATAAAGGAAAATATCAAAACCGGTAAGAAGGCGGTTATTCCCTTGTTGAAACGCGAATATTTCGAAACACATAGGTTTGAAAAAGTGCTGCAAAAACTTTTGCAGCAACGTCAAATAATGTGGTCGATATTCGTGAGCAGGAAAAACGACATGGACCACTAAAAATATTCTGAAGCGAGAAACGTGTGTACAGCATTTAAATGCAGCAGGGATGGGTTAACTATTCTAACAGTGCACCAAACGCTCATTCGCAAAAAGGTACGTGATTCTCAAATATTTTATAATCAAGAAAACCTTTATTTTATATCTCACAAACTTTTGATTGATATTCCATCTGATACTATTTTAATAATGTAGAGTAAAACATCGATTTCGAAGCGAATTAATTTACGTAAAAATCCCAAGATTAATAAATACTCCGTTTATTTAGATTAGAACACTTCCGTTATTCCAAATAAACTACGGATGGTGGAATACTAATTAGATGAAATTCGGAAGAATAACTCTTTTGTTACTCAGGTTTGAAAACTTTGATACCATTCATTATCCTCTTGGATGATAATTCAAAAATCGATAAGGATATACTTCAAAAAACTTGTTAGTTCGTTGAATCAATTGTTACCAAAATTTGTAAAAGCGACTTTTTTATTTTTATTTTTCCAGCAACATTCATAACGAGGTTCTTCCTAAATACAACCCGGATAATCACATGTCGTTGCGATCGTCAAGGATATCCAAATCACCATAAGAATAAACGCTTTGGCAGTGATGTTTGTTTCTCTGCAGCTTTCCACCGAAAGAAATTCTGGACGCTCGATTGGCTCGTTAGCTACTCACTGCCCAGTGCAACTAAACTGAACTGAACTAAAATGACTTGAGATATAAAAATGTTATATTGCCTAATATAGATGAAAGATATCCTTTACACGATCCGAAAACAGATATTTGTTCCACTTATGGCTCTCCATTAGGTTGTGCTTCGTTAAAGCGCTTGAGGAAAATTAAACCTTAAAAATGTTGTCCAATCTGATTATAACGCAGTGACAAAAGATTTGCGTCACATATTTTTGACAATAAAAGTGGTATCAAATCGATTCCCAGATTTAACAATTTCTTTATTAAACCCGATCTTACAATATTGCAACGGAGATTGAGGTTCAACAAGCGTACCGTTACTACTCAATTTTTCACCGAATTTTCTAGCAATGGATAAGAAATAATGGGATTGGACTAGGTGCCACAAGAGCTAAATGCACCTCCGACGTCGCTTTCTTCAGTCAATCAATCAACACAACCCAGTATGCCATCCACGCGTATTTCATTTTCTCAGTCAAGAAAAAGAACATTATTACCTAAGCTTCGACAAACTAGCGCCCTGTTGCCTGCACCAACTCCTATTATGACTTCGTCATATATTAACAATAGAAATACTCTCAAATTTAATCGACTTAAAATGAACTACCATACTGGGAATCATGTGGTAATGCATTATCCATTAGATCAGAACTTTCCATAGCAGTTACAACTATCCTTTTTACAAAACGTAAGCCCATTTTGAATCATTAGAAATCATCTCCGTTTTTTACCCTAATAGATGGTCCTTCGGCGCACATTTGTATTCATTGATATATAACTCATACATGAAAAAAATTTCAATCCCTCCAAAAAAGTTTTCAACATACACCATCGGGCACCACATAATGATTAATTACATACTAAGCCATTCTTTACCCTTCTCCACTCATCACTTAGATTTATTCTTATTAGTGCTCCATCCATAAGCGCTCAGGGAGCGGCGGTGTTCTATGCGCAATGTCATTGTGTGCATGTGCTGAAGCTTGGCTTATTGCATGTGTAGTAACTACGGCTGAATCACACTGCATACGCTCAGTTTATCAGAAGGTGATTGTTTTGTGGGTATAGTGGTAATTTTCGCTTCTTACTGCCGAAACTCCTCTACATTGAGGTGAGGTCAGGTTTCATAATGACAGTAGAAAATCTAGGCATGGAATTCAAAATATTTCTATTCTCCAATATATATGTCAGAAAAAGACAATCTTGCCATTCAAACCTTCTGCTCTCCCTCGTTGACTGGACAGAAGCTGTAGACAAAGGTCTCACCGTACACGCATGTCAACCACAGTTGGTTACCACCAAAAATGGAGCAACGTGACATCAAGTGTTCATTACTAGCCTGGTTTAATGATGATCTTCGCGACCGTGTCATTCAAGTAATGGTTGATGGTGCTTTGTCAGAAACCATTGCTGTAACGAGTGGAGTGCCGCAGGGATTAGTGCTCGGACCATTTGTTTTCTGATTTATGTAAACGACTTACCTGAACTTGTTCGCAGCAAAATCTAGTTATTTGTTGATGACATAAAGTATATATATTAACTTTAAAATTTTGTAGAATTTATTTAGGCCCAATTAAATTAATTACGCTCGAGTACGCTTCATCAGCACGTTACCAAAATTAGATAAAATGATATCCGATCACAATTTACACAAAAACGTTTCTCGTCTAGATGACCAATGACTTACAAAAACCTATCTAATGAGACACCGTTGTAGGAAAGTGATATTTTCACCATATATTTTCAAGCAATTCACCGCTTCCATAAGCCACTTGTCAAAAACAGACATAGTACAAACAAAATTTAGTGATACGCGTTCCAGCTAAAAGATATGACTGGTTTTCTACAGCCAGAGACAAAATAATCACTAGCGTCAAATTGACTTTCAATCTGTTTGAACGAACAACGATTTAGGTGTAGTAGAAACAACGGGCCTAAAATGAGCAGCGCAATGTCTCTCAACCTCACAATGAGCTAAAGCAAAGCTCCTTTCCGACATGCAGAACGTCTAGGAATTCATGCTCTTATATACAGCGATTGTCAGGCCCCAATTAAAATAATGCGTGCAAGCCTAAAGCAATTTCTTTCAAAAAATGGCGTCCAATGTTTGGCTACCGGGATGGTTGAATTTATGTCAAAGAAACCCTAGGAGGGACGCATAATTTCTTTAGGTCTTTTCTCATTTTGGAGGCGGCTACTAAGGTTCAACATAACAAGAATATTTAAAATCCAAAAACCTAGGCGACGAGGGTTGCAAAATCTGTTCGCTCGACCGATCAACCCTTTAACTAGAGGGCTTACAATAAATCTCGCAAAAATGTCAATTGTAATAGTTTTAGGTAACAATTCTTCGGTGTAAGAGTGGTAAGATTCTGGAATAAGCTGTCTGAATTCATGAACACTAGCAAGTTAGATGACACGTTCAAAAAGTGCTCGGATGCATTGCTTCAACAGATTATGTCAGACTTTTTTCCTAAATCTGCCGTCTGCCCACCGATGAATTCAGCATGAAGATCAGTATCAGTATCAGTATCACAGGGCGATAGTCGACCGAGTAGAACCGAGTGCCCAGATTCTTTTGGTGGTGTGCTTGAGAACACCCGCCACTACCAGGATTGATTCGTAACTAACACAAGCGTGTGTAACTGTGAATGGAAGATGGAAGAGGTCTCATCACCGAAAGGTGAGAAAGTTGATGCGTGTTGCATGTCCAATAGAACGAAAAGTCGATGGACAGCAGTTTATTGCAACAAATTCGAAAAATGAAAAAGAAACTCTTTTTTGTGTTTCAAAATGTTTTTCCAAATTTTTTTGTTGATCATAAATATGGAGGGATTTATTCTTATGGGTTAAGCTCCGGGAAGAGCACCTGCCACCGTTCGTCCAGGCCATGTTTGAACGCAATTACTGAAGTTGCCATGATTAGTTTTGCGGGAAGTGAGTTCCACGCGTTCACAATACGGATGATAAAAAAGTGCGTTCTGGATTCAAGCCTGGTGTGCTGTTTACTTAGCTTAAGACTCTGCCCTCGTGTACCAACCAAAGGAGAGAACCGAAAGAATTCATCGAATTAGAGACAACTCAATCCTTTGATAACCTTAAAGGTCTTTATAAGATCCCCCTAAGCTGCCTCTTCCTAAGCGAGAAAAGTCCAAATGCTAATAGACGATTTTGTGCCCTCAGAGACGGCGTGCTTAGCCAATTCACCCGGGAGCAACAAGCTAGCGGCGGTCTGGATTTCTCTGCTCGTGGTGGTCGAACGTTTGTTGTAGTGTGCAAGACGGCTCGACTCGGAAGCAATGCGTTGGAAGATATCGTTTACGAAAGAGTTCATGACCGAAATGGCCTTCGATGAAATGACAGTGTCGGGATGCACTTGACGGAGAACCTTGTAGATTCAGATGGCATAGCTCTACTTCCTCCTTCGCTTCTTCTTCTTGTCGACCTTGGGTACTTTAACCTTCGAGGCCTTTTTTGCATCATCATCATCATCAAAGACAGCATTACACCGGTAGTACGTACCGAATGCCTAACTGCCATACAACCATGAAAAAGTAAAATCCTAAAAGATGGGGAAGGGTGGGACTTAAATTGCTACGGCTTCTATAGAAGAGTAAGCACAAACAAACTGGGAAGAGTGCCTACACCTCGAATGGAACATGCATTTAAACAAGTTTCGTGAACGAGTAGAGCAACATCAGCACGGCAGCTTACTTGTGGCTTTCACTGTCATGCTTCATAACACGCTTTCCTCGTCACTCCGCTTGACAACATACAAGGTTATGCAAACACTCCAAGAAGATGCTTAGTGCAAGACCGCCATTGAACACGGTTTCGGGACATATCCTGAAGCGTAACTAACCATTGCGATATATGATCGCGGGGACACCAGCCTGGAAGACGCGCTGCGCCTACTTTGGAAAGGTTACTAGTAAGAATTTTTAGCTGCCTATGCCATGTGACGGTTTGGCCACCCCGAGATTTACGCCAATCAGGATGTGGCGTCGCAAAAAGAATCTGTTTCGGAAGTCGGTGGTCCGGCATCCGTAAAACGTGACCCAACCAGCGTAACCTATGCAGGTTGATCTGCTTCTCTATATCGACATTACTACCAAACAACTTATTTCGGAGAGCATCGGTGCGCATACGATTGTAACAGCTAACTCCTAGAATGCTGCGGAGACACCGGTTGTCAAATACTTGGAGACGCTGAATGTGTTCTTTACGTAAGGTCCAGGTTTCGCACCCATACAGTAACACAGCCCGAACTGTCGCTTTATAGACTCCACCCTTGAGTAGCAGAGACAGTCCTTTCTGACGCCAGAGGTGACCTAGGTTGCGGAATGCTACGGTCGCTTTAGAAATGCGTGCCAAGACCTCGTTATCTAACGATGCAGAATTATTGATATAACTACCGAGATACGTGAAACGATCCACAATTTCAAGCTCTTGATTGTCAAGTAATAAAGCGTTGTTCGATAAGTCGATGTCCTGCAGAAGAACACTGCACTTAGAGGTTCAGGTTCAGGTTCAGGTTAAGGTTGCACAGGACTATAAGTGGCTAGGTCGCCAATCGAGCGTCCAGATTTCTTCCGATGGTATGCCGAAAAAGAAGGCGCCCACCACTTCAAACAAAATAGTTCACAGATTTCTTTCGGTAGGATGGTTACCTGGAATGTAGAGCAAAAACTTCCCTCACCAAAGGTGAGGAGACAATAGTGCATTTCAAAGACCAGGTAAATACAATATCATTATTCAATTAGGGGCAAAATGCAGGAAATATTGAGCTCCATACGGCATCAAGTCTATTCTTGAAACACATTACAGAGTTAGAGTTCACGACATCTTCAGGTAGGCAGTTTCAGTAGCTTACTACTCTTTCACTGAAGAAGTGCTTACGAGCATTAGACCTGACATGTTGTTTGGCCAGTTTCAGAGGGTGACCTCGAGTACCCACATTGGGTGCGAGAACATACATTTCACCTGGGTGAACAGTACTAAAACCGGCCATGATCTTGAAGGTTTCTATCAGGTCCCCACGCAGCCGCCTTCTTTTCAGTGAAAAGAGCCCTAGACTTAATAGTCTTTGCTCATAAGATCTACCTGATTGCCCTTCGATCATACGAGTAGCAAGGCGCTGAACACCCTCAAGCCTTGCAATATCTTTTTCAAGATAAGGTGACCAAGCTTGAATGCAGTACTCGAGATGAGGTCTAACGACAGCCTTGTATATCGGTATGAAAACCTCCGGGGACCTGCAGGATAAAACTGATCGAAGGCGAAACAGCGCGCTCCTAGCACGATGTGCAGCAGCTGCACATTGATCAGCCCATTTGAAGTCCGCAGAAATCTCTATACCTAAGTCGCGTACTCTCGGCACCCCAGTTATCACAAGTGTACCAT
Organism: Atriophallophorus winterbourni; assembly: GCA_013407085.1. Lineage (NCBI taxonomy): Eukaryota > Metazoa > Platyhelminthes > Trematoda > Plagiorchiida > Microphallidae > Atriophallophorus > Atriophallophorus winterbourni. The sequence goes on from JACCGJ010017675.1 coordinate 178,174, forward strand.
CTGGGCCAGCTACCGCCAGCTTCTTGCCGACTTTCGACAAGAGATAGCTTTTTGAGAAGTTAACTGGTAGATCCCATGTAACAGACCACTTGATAACCTTTTCAATATCGTCAATAAAATCACGTTCGTTCGGTGATCCAATAAACTTGACATCATCCGCAAAAATGTAGCAGGGACACTTAAGCGCCGCTGCCAAGTCATCGATGAAGATAAGGAAAAGTAGCGGCCCGAGTACTGATCCCTGCGGTACTCCACTCGTAACCCTTACTTTCGGTGAGTACGTACTACCCACCCTGACACGAAAGTACCTGTTGCTTCAGAAGCCTACTATCCAGTTCCTTAGAGGACCAGCGATACCCATAGAGCCCAGTTTGGTAGCGAGCAGTCTATGGTTCACTGAGTCGAAAGCCTTGCAGAAGTTCAAGTAGAAAACCTCAACCTGTTGGCCCTTATCCAATTTTCTGGTGACCTCCTTTAGAAAGCCCAAGAGGTTTGTTAGGCACGACTTTCCTTTAAGGAAGCCATGTTGAGCAGAGTCCAGCAACTTAAACTCAACTAAGTGCCTGCAGATCCGATCTCTGATAAGCCTCTCTAAGATCTTACACAGAATGACAGTAAGGCTTACCGGTCTATAATTACAGACAGATGAACGACTGCCGCTTTTGTGTATCGGGATAACATCGGCTAGCTTCCAATCACTCGGAATAACTCCATGCACCAGCGATGCGTTAAAAAGACGACCCACGCTCTCAGCTAGTACGGGCGCCAAGTTTCTAATAAACTGAGGGTGAATACCGTCTGGGCCTGCAGACTTATGTGGGTTAGTTGCTGCAAGCTGAAGTCTAATCTCCTCATTAGTGAAATATAGTCCCTCGAGTGCAGCAATGCCATCCGATTTTACAGAGACTGGTGTGATAGGCGGGTCTATTTGGCGGTCAATTCTCTGGACTGACTGGAAGTGTTTGAGAAACGCGAAAGCCTTTTCGACATCTGAAACTATATGGGGTCCGTTATCCTGTTGCAGGTTACCGATCCACTCGCGCGTTTTGCCTTTAGATTGGGCATAGCTATAGTAACGCTTTGGGCACTGCTTGATATTGCGTGCCAACCGTGTTTCAAATTCACGTTTCGCTTTGCGTTGAATAGCTACAGCCTTATTCCTCACTGTCTTATACTGTATCCAGGACCGTTGTGTCTGTGAAGTCTTATAGCTTTTCCAGGCACGATCCCTGAATTTAATCACCCGACGCATCGCAGGTGTGAACCACATTGGCTTGTTGCGCCGCTTGACAGGAACCAACGGAGCAAACTTATCTTGCAAGCTCGAGAGACAGCAATGCAGAAGCTGCCAATTAGCAGCCACATCGTCACCTGTGTATTGCGACAAGATCGTTTTAGCTTCTTCTGTTACAAGATCCCAATCTACACAGTTGAAATCGCGCCTCAGTTTAGGAGGAGGTTTGTCATACCTGAGTATTAGCTGAAAGCTTATCATAATATGATCACTCTTCCCTAGCGGAGGGAGGTATTCTACCTGTCGTACCATTTCACCACTCGAAGAGACTACAAGATCCAGTAACGAAGGTAAGCAACCCTGTCGAAACCTTGTTGGCTCAATGACATGCTGGCTCATAGCATGCGTGTGAATCCATTCGGTAAAGTCTTCAGACAATTTATCGGTGGAACACTGAGTCGACCATGATGTGGGGTAAATTGAAATCACCCACTATAAGAACCTGGGACCCCTCGGAGCGCAATAAACTGAGATTTTCAAGCAGATTATGCAAATCCTGCAATTTAGCTTGAGGACTCATAAACGCACGCTATTACCATTGTTTGCTTATATGAGTGGATGACGCAGGAGCATAGTTGAACGTTGTGCGTGCTAAGCCGAACGCTCGATTCTGTAGTTCGAAAACCAAGCCCAAGAAAAATGGCAACCCCGCCACCATTTGTTTCACTAGGTCTATCGCATCTGACTACAGAATATCTGTTACTTATCATCTCGGGGATAGAATCAGTTTCTGATAGCCAGGTTTCCGTCAGTGCTATTGCATGTGGCCGGAGCTTATGTGCCAGGATAGAAAGTTCGGACCACTTATTTCGGATACTACATGAATTTCCGTATAGCACTGTGGCGACGGGACCCAGCAAAACATTTTGACTCATTCCTGATTGATCCTCGGGCGTAGTACTCGAGGAGACAGCACGTTTTTTGGCGTGCTATTCAGGATGGATGAATACACCTCTACCTCTTGAAGTACCGTTGTATTCTGAAGGTTACTAACCATCAGCTGCGGAATTGCGGGGTAAGTACTATGAACGACGTTCAGATCCAAAGAACCCTCCGTAGTTTCTGCATCTGATACTGCCATATCTTTTTCCGAAGGACATTGCATGCTGCCACGCGGCATTTCATGCCAAAGATCACTCTTCTTTGGGGATCCTTTGTTGTCGTCGGGCACAACAACGTGTTTACCTTTGGTGATTCTGTCCAGGCTATTATAACCTGCTAGGAATTTATCACGATCGTTCTGTGAGATAAATTCAACTAAGAGAGGCCTTGGACTTATGCCTGTCGCACCTTTGGTGCCCTTCCACACTCCTACACGATGAACGCGCCTTATCGCTGTGTCTGGACGCATTTCAGCATTTCGGAGCAGATTTCTTATGCACGTCCGGTCCATTGATCTACGTGCTTTAGCCTCGCGTATGTAGGGTTCGTCCTGATTCAGCACCAGGACATTACGAGATTTGTCTCGAATCCCTAAACGCGCTGATTTAATCATTTCAATGTCACTGGAGACTTTCTCGAGGCTAGAAACGACAGCAGCAAGTAGGTTTGAATGAGAGGAAGGAAGCCCACTGGTATTCAAAATCTGTTTCGATTTAGCCTTACTTCGACCTTAACGATGCTTCGAAGGCGAGGAACGCGAATCCTCTGCCGTGATAGTAGCAGCTACAGCTTGAGTCGACGCACTATCCATTATTTCGCTGTTTCGAGGCTTTTTGGAACGAGAATTTTTTCTCGTAATAACAATCGAATCAGCCTTAACCGACGGAATATCTTCTTTGGTGCTATCGCGTGGCTTTTTAGGAAGAGAAGATTTAGTCCCCGTAAGATTTGATTTGTTGGTCCTCGTTGTGCTCTCCCTCACAACTTCAGCATAAGATTTTTTTCGGTTAGGTTGGTTTGGAGTGACAGGTTGCCGAGTAGAAGCAATTTTGGGTTTTTCTGAAAATGCCTTTTTCGCGGCCCATTGGCACTCGCTGCACATTCATTGAAGCCAACGCTGCGCAACATACACCTTATAATGCTCGGGATGTATTCCCGAACATTTCGGATGAGCCCATCTCTTGCAAGTATTGCACTCAATACCCTTAGATACCTTTCGGTGGCATGAATTTTTCAAGAAACTAGCATTAATCATTGTGTAATCAGTAATGGAATAGTGAGCTAGAAAATAATTTCAGAGAGCGTAATAGAAAGCACGTCAAATTTGAACGTACCGCGTTGTGTTGGGCGCAAAACGCATTCCAAATGCGGGCACAATACTAGATAGCTTGTTCAGTATCGCTTGTGCATCTGTGTATGAGTCGAAGAGCAGAACTATGTCATCAGCATAATCCAAGTCGAGAAGCTTGACGCCTGGCATTATGTGAACTCCGAAAGCTGGGGCACCTTCGTTGCATAATTCCATAATTGCATCAATTACAAAATTGAACAAAAACGGAGAAATCGGGCATCCTTGTCGGACGCCACTTGTGGTGTGGAATTTGGGTGAGAGTTCATTGTAAACCCTAACGCATCCGGATGTATGAGCATAAAGTGCGCGTAGTATGTTGACATACTTATGCGGAACGCCTTTGCACAGCAAGGTCTTAAACAGGACATTTCGGTCGACTGAATCAAATTCTCCTTTGAAGTCTAAAAAGATGGCTATTGTCGGCTGTCGATAGATGTGCCGCAGTTCTTTTATCCGTCGAAGAGTAAAAACGTGGTCGACACAGCCTTTGCCAGGCCGGAAGCCAGCTTGCTGCTCACGGATCTGTGATTCCCTATGCGATGTTGATCTTCGAAGACATATGGACGCTAATAATCTCGTAATGATGGGAGTGAGACTTATCCCACGGTGATTAGAGCATGAGCTTCGCACACCTTTTTTAAATATAGGTATGATAACTGATTCGCCCCAACTCGGAGGGACGGATTCTGACATCCACACTTCACGGAGGAGATCTCCTAATGTGCTGATTAGGACTTGGCCACCTTCTTTTGAACAAAACAGGCGGTATGTCATCGGGGCCAGCAGCTTTGAATCGTTTCATGGATTCGATACATGCTTTAATTTCTAAATCATTAGGGGGATCTACGCTAACAGGCCAAGGATCACACTGCCTCAAGTGAGGGAATGATTCTGTTGCAGGCGACCAGCTGAATTGTTCTTCAAAATGTTCGGCCCAGCGTGACAGGCGACGATTCTTATTAGTGATAAGAGTACCGTCTAATTCCGCTATAGTCTCACTCACTCCTTGTTTCGTAGGCTCAGTCGATCGAATAAGTTGGAAGAGTTTTCGCACGTTACCCGCATTATTTGCTATTTCCATTTCTTCGACCTTATTTAGCCACCACCTTTCTCTGTCTAGTCTTAAGCTCCGTTTAAGTTCATTCCTCACGCGTCTACGCTCTGTATTGTGTCCAGGACCATGAGGTATTTCGCGTCGCTGGTGAAGAATTTCTATAGAGCGCTGTGAAATCCAGTGGGACTTTTGGGTTGGTTGTGCAGTCTCACAGGCTGTTATTGCGGCGGCTCGCATAATCCCTGCTATTTTGTTCCACCTTTCATCGGTAGTTGCATACTGGGCAACTGGGAGTGAGTTACTCAAGGTGGTCCTATAAATGTCTTGAACTGCAGGCTGAAAGAATTTTTCGACAGCAATGCGTTTCCCATTCGAGGGCTTCGTACCGGAGAACTTTAACGAGAACCTACATCGCACAAGAGCATGATCTGAATCTACGCAGGTATTCCAAAAAGAGCGGCAGTCCTCAATGCAACCTCTCCAGCGAGCACTTATGGCGATATGGTCGATTTGGGCCGAAGGTTGGCTTCCATCCGGCGAGCGCCATGTGGCACATTGACATCTTTTATGGCGAAAGGAGGTGCTGCTAATGAATAATCGAGATTGTGCACAGAATTGTATAAACCGTTCACCGTTATCTGTGCGTTGGCTTTCAAGACCAAACATGCCACCTAATTGTGATTCAGATGTATCTAAGCGACCTAGTCTGGCATTCATATCTCCTGCTAAGACAACAATATCGGAGCTTTTTGCACGTCGCAAAAGAGCATAAAGATCGTCGTAGAAGGCGTTCTTCTCGTCGTCGGAATTGGTGTTAGTCGGAGCGTAAGTTGCTACAATAAACAAGCATCTCTGATTAGAAGATTTTGAGTTTGGTCTAATATTAGTGGCGAGTCTAACTGCGCACATCCTGCTATTGCAAGGAATCCAATCGATTAGACAGGATTCGGCACGTGAATTCAGCACTATACCAACACCCGCCTGTCCTGAAATGGCAGCTACAGAATCACCAGAGCAGCGCAAAAAGTAGCGAGTTGAAAGATTTGGGGCAGTAAGTTCAGTAATTATAGACGGATCATATAAGCGCGTTTCCGATAAACAGCAAACATCAATAGATAGACTATCTAAGGTAAGAGCCAGTGCAGCTTGTTGGCCTATTTGTCTCAGAGTCCTGACATTCATGGCTCCGATGTGAGCAGAGGTCCGTGGTTTGAGAAAGTAATCTATAGATTGGCGAACAGAAAATGTTACAACATGTTCAGTGCGGTCTTTTCTAGAGCTGAGATTGACAGACGGAGAGTTGTTAAGAGTGGATGGGGGAGGGGAATGGTCAGAAACAGTTTGAAGAGTAGGGCCAGCAGTAGCTTGTTTTCGCTTACCCGCCCTGCTGTATGCAGCAGGTAAGGCGACCCTGTTTATCGTGCGCGACGGCCGATGCACTATGGAGTTGGTTTTCGTAGTAATAGTAATGGTTGTATGCGGGCTGGGATACTGCCAGGTCGCCCATGCCTAGACAGGAGAACAATTAGGGTTCTCGACCAAAGCCTTTGGCTGAAAAGCCTGACCCACAAGGCAGCGGGTTAGGTTAAGACCGTGTTCGTCTGACCTCTATCCTTTGACCGTCTTGGTGTGAGTGACTCCGAAAGTGCTCGGAGAGCACCGCCCAGCATAGCTCAATGGGTCATTAAGGTACACAAACCATCGCACCACGTTAAGGTCCAGTCTCAGCGCGATGGGGTCCAGTCTCAGCGCGATGGATCCAGTCTCAGCGCGATGGCCAGTCTCAGCGCGATGGAAACTTTGCCAGAAACAACTTTTGGAGCCATGAGTGCGTAGAGAGACGCTTATTCGTGTATGCTAACTCCTCGATCATGCGAGTGGCCAGCTTCTGTACCTTTTTAGATGAACGATATGCTTCTGTTAATACGGCTCCCAAGCCTGGATACAGTATTCTAAATGTGGCCTCACTATTGCCTTGTAGAGTGGCAATAGCACCTCAGCTTTTCTGCAAGTGAGGGCTGAACGTTGTCAAAAGAGTTCCCTCCTGGCCCTTTGAGCTGCAGCTGCACATTGGTCAGACCACTTAAAGTTTGCGAAGACTACGATTCCTGGGTCCTTAGTAGATTTTACCCTACGAAACTCGGTAGGGTCTAAAGGTGTAGAGACAATCATGTGGCTTGCCAGTGTAGAGAGCAAGTGACTGTTATCTAGGTTAGGGGGAAGGTCCCACTTAACCTTTCATGCTGTTACAGCTTCCACGTTACTAATCAGACCGGAGTTATCCGACCTACCGACAATTTTAACGTCGTCTGCGAAAATATAACAGGGTGAGCGCATTTGATTAGCTACATCGTCAATCAAGATGAGGAACAGCAACTGCCCCAAGACTGAGCCCCACTTTTTATATGCGCACTTGCGGAGTAAGTAGTTTCTACCCTGACAGTAAAGGAACGGTCGCTAGAGAATGTTCGAATCCAGCCCAGAAGGTTTCCTGATACTCCTGTGGCTGAGATTTTGAGAAGCAAGAGCCTGAGGTTGACTGAATCAAAAGCCTTACTAAAGTCAAGATAGAATACTTCTACAGCTATACCATCATGCATCCTCTTAGTGACCTCGTTTAGAAAGATCAACAAATTAGTCAGACATGAGCAAACTTTAAAAAAGCCGTGTTGCGCGCATTCAGAAGAGAGTGTTTGGTTAGATATCCACAAATTTTATCGCGGATCAATATTTCCAAAACCTTACATAGTACACTAGTGAGGCTAACCGGGCAGTAATTTTTGACCGCCGAGGAAGCTCATCCCTCATGGATAGGCGCTACATCGGCTGTTCTAAAGTCTAAAGGAAGAATACCCTGACTGAGGGATGATGTGGAAAGTTCTGTGATCGACACAGCTAATTTAGGAGCTAGCAGCCTCATCATTTTCGGATGGATGCTATCGAGCCCTGCCGAGTTGTTGTAAGCTAGGCTGGCTGTAACGTTTTGCACGTGAGTAACGCGTATTTCACCCGTTTCTTAGTTCGACAAGTTCAAAACAACAATTTGGATGTTATACGGTACTGTAATTAGCAACAATTACAACAACAATAATTTTACAAACCTCAACTGTATAGGAACGTACAGCAAACAATGGAGCCAAAATACTCCAGAATCAATTATATCAAATGCAAGCAAGTTTAATGACGACCTGAGATATAAATAGAATGAAAGGAGTTACCAAAATTGCCGTCCAAAATGTCTATCAAAGACAAGAGACACAAAAGTTGTGTCAAAATACAAGTGCCCAAAACGGCAACCAAATTCAACAACAATGACCGACAATAGCCGGAACGAACAATTGAAACAAATAATTGACCAAGAGCGTGTAAAGAAAAGATTTACAATAGCAAGTTTTTAATAACAAAAGGAATGTTTTCCATCAAATACAGCATAAATATAAAATACCGGAAAATATAATCAACAAACATTTTAGATTCTGGAAATTGATTCAAAATGAAAGGTAAAGATGAAGGAAAAGAAAGAATTTCATAAAGTTGCATCTTACAACTCCGGCCAAATTCTTCCTAGGACCTTAACGTATAAACCCCGAACGGCAAATGACTTTATTTAGTGGCGAGTCACACACGCCACGCATTGCCATCATTGGACACATGTGGCTTTTTATAGGGAAATAGTTTGCCAGACTAAGACCCACCACGTCCTCCGGTTCTGCCACCGTTCCTTACAAGAAGCTTATGCATGCATTCCCAGCCGAACGAGCCTTGTGTATTTCATCCTCAAATAGCGACATCTTGCGCCATCTAAACAACTCTAATCTGCAAATTGAAATAAGTGTATCCGGTGTCCGAAACACAAATGGCTCATCGAGTACACAACCGAACGTCTTGCGCCAATCATATGAATTGTCAAGCCGACCATCTGTCGCCCCCACTTCGGCTGATTCACTGTCATGTGATCCATGCCTACTTTTTATTCTGGCTGATTTGGTGTCAGGTGAGCCAGGCTTGGTCTCCATCTGATCCGAATTACTGTCGGGAAATTCAGTCACAAAATCCGACTAAGCCAATTCAGTGTCAGGTAACTCAGCTTCCTGATCACAACTGACAACACAAAGGTCAATATCCTCAGACGTTTCACACGCAGGCCCCTGCAATATCCAACCCAGCAATGTCTTCGTTGCGAACGGACGGCCTCTTTCACCGAGCCGCTGTTCCAACGTCTAGTGTGCTTCAGGAACGTCGCAACCAATCAGCACTGTCACCGGCTGATAATGAGCGTCAAATAATTCAACACCCTTTAAATAGTCATAACCTTCACGCAGAGCACTAGTTGACGATTGTGACACATGCGGCAAGGTTTCTACGGTGTAAGCATTCGAGTAAGGGTTGACGGTGCTTTATCACGACCCATTGCAGTAACGAGTGGGGTGCCGCAGTGATTAGTGCTTGGACCAATTCTTTTCCTGATCTAAGTAAACGACTTACCTAAACATGTTCGTAGCAAAATCTTGTTATTTGCGGATGACATCAAGCTGTGGACACAAGTACGCACAACTGAAGATTGCAGACAGCTTCAGCTGGATCTTGATGCCTTACAGAACTGGTCAGTTAGAAATGAACTACCTTTCAATTTCAGCAAATGCAAGGTATTGACTGTTGAAAGACATTTCGAGTTCTCTTACACCCTTGGTCCCCATATTCTTGAAAGCACTGACAAGGAGAAGGACTTGGGTGTGTGGGTGAGCAGCACTTTGAAACCGTCGCATAACACCACAGCTGTCTATGAAAAGACGTCACGAGTACTGCTTCTTCTAAAACGCGTGTTCAGAGTTTCACGAAGCAAACTGTTGATCGAATAATTAATACGTACTTGAGGCCAACCATGGAGTATGCGGTTCAGGCTTGGTCACCCTGGCTACAGAAGGACATCAGCCTCTTGCAGAGAATATATCATCGGACCACCAAGCTCGTACGTGGTTTAAAACATAAACAATACGAAGATCTGATTACAAGCCTCAATCTCTTCTACTCTCGCTACCGCCGTCTTAGAGGCGACTTGATTCTTATGTTCAATATACTGCATACCTACAACCATCCCCTGAATCAACTATTCACACGACTACCACCACAAACAAGCCGGAGTCATAACTATACAGTACTTATTCCCGACTCGAGGCTGAACTGTCGAAGGTATTTTTATTCTGTACGTGTATGTTTTACTTGGAACTCCCTACCCCTTAACGTTGCACATTCACCCAACTTGGATATATTCAAATCGAACTTGGACAACTTCATGTCGACCAATCCAAACATTGAAACAATAAATTCTGAATCATAAAGCTTTGAACCCATGCATTGAAGTAAACTATACATATTTACCCTATCAAACCGGTTGAAAACAATTTCTGCTCTATGCATTTTTACGTGATTTCTGAACTGATCAGTAGGCAAACAAACCCCGTTGTACTACCTATGTTATTTGTAATTCGCATATTATTCTGTGGTTCTTGTAAAGCTATGTGCTTTTTAGACCATTGAATTGAATTGAATTGAATTGAATTGAAGTTCAGACGGGAGCAGTTCATTACCCGTTGATGTCCCAAAGTTGTAAGCGACACTTGAGCAGGGCACTTAGGCATATTATATTTTTCAACGAATTCACTAAGAATTAACGTGGCATCTGAACCATCATCGAGGTGGGCTACTGAGTTTATAAGTACCGACGACGTCTCGATCTTGACAGGCACGGATCCTAAACATACACTGGCACTTAATGCCGCGTTACTGCAATTAATGTTTGCCGGCGGATTTCTTGCCGGTTGATCGTTATGCAGGAGCGTGTGGTGCAGACCGCCACAATTTTCTGCACTGCATCGAGATCCACTCATACAATTGGCAGACCTATGAAACTGCCGAAGGCTGAGGAAACAAGCCGATACCCGTTGAGCCAGATCACAACGACTCTTTACGTCGAGATTCTTAAATTCGATGCATTGATGTAATTTGTGCGGTCCCTTGCAATTACAGCTTACAAGCCGTTTATGGATCTGCCAACAAGGGTAACATTGACTTTTCTTTGATTGCAAACATTGGGAGCATAGGCTGCTGAATTCTGCGTCGTTTTAGAGCGACAAAGCTGGCCAAATCGACTTCTAGCAACTCTTGCCTTACGAGAAACAAACTCGGATAGTCGTTCAAAGTTTACATCCAAACCGTCAGCCGTAATCGCGTCGGCAGCATCGGCCCACTGCTGCTGTAAGTCTACAGGTGAGCACCTCACAACACCTTCCAAAGTGTTGACCGAATTGAAGTCGGCCTCGCACTTCATTTGTGTCAGCATAATTTGGCAATTTTCCATCTTTATTGCCAATTCAGATAAACCATCTACCTTCTCTGAAAGCTTTCAGGCTTCTCCGAACAATTCATCGAGTGTAGACCAAGCAATCACATTCGGTAACCCGAACTAATATCGCAGTTTGGTTTTTGCTCTCATATAACCCTCACTGGGTTGTAGCATGACGCAGGCATCAATAGCTTTACGAACCTTATCACGGCTATAAAACATCAGATATAATATTCGTTGTGCATGGTCCATAAGCCGCGATTCGATGTAACATTCAAATTGCCTCACAAATTTCCAATAGTCAATTGGATTACCATCAGAGTATGATAATTCAAGCTTGGGTAGTCCGAGGCCGATATTCATTGAGGGTTGCAATTCGGTTGATGTCGTCTCGCTCCGTTCTGGCATGCTGCTCCTCCCAGCTATCAAATTGTTCTCCTCGAGCTCTCTATTTTACCTTTCCAAGCGCTCTATCGTGGATTTAGCTACCGAAAATTCCCGCTCTAAATTCAACGCGCATTGAGAAGATGTATCGTTAAACTCTAAGCCCTCTGGCTTATCACACTCGGTTAATGCTACCTTAGAAGCAACTTTAGGCATTTTATACAGTAAGGATTCGAAGGGATAAAAAGGAAACAAAATAAAATAGGAACGTCACCGATATTGTAAACTGAATCGATTCGCGAATCTTCAACTGCATTGCTCGCCAAGTTCGAGAAGAATCAAATTCCAAGTTGAGTACTGTAACGTTTTGCACGTGAGTAACGCGTATTCCACCCGTTTCTTAGTTCGACAAGTTCAAAACAACAATTTGGATGTTATACGGTACTGTAATTAGCAACAATTACAACAACAATAATTTTACAAACCTCAACTGTATAGCAACGTACAGCAAACAATGGAGCCAATATACTCCAGAATCAATTATATCAAATGCAAGCAAGTTCAATGACGACCTGAGATATAAATAGAATGAAAGGAGTTACCAAAATTGCCGTCCAAAATGTATATCAAATACAAGAGACACAAAAGTTGTGTCAAAATACAAGTGCCCAAAATGGCAACCAAATTCAACAACAATGACCGACAATGGCCGGAACGAACAATTAAAACAAATAATTGACCAAAGGCGTGTAAAGAAAAGATTTACAATAGCAAGTTTTTAATAACTAAAGGAATGTTTTCCATTAAATACAGCATAAATATAAAATACCGGAAAATATAATCAACAAAATTTTAGATTCTGGAAATCGATTCAAAATGAAAGGTAGAGATAAAGGAAAAGGAAGAATTTCATAAAGTTGCATCTTACACGAGTTTCGAAATTGTGTACCTCAAATGTGAGGTCAGTGGAGAGGGGTGATCAGCGAGTACACACTGAAGTGATGGAGCAGAGGTGTTCGAGTTATAATCTCGGCTTTGCACGCCTTGAAAATGCAAGGAAAACAACTACGCCTTTTGATTGCTTGCAATGACGGCTCAGCCATCGTCTCTTTTCAAGGTACCTACACCTTTTAGTGTTGACCCTTTAGATTGAACGTAGCTGTAGTATCGTTTCGGATGAGTATTGGCCTTTTGAGTGATTCTCATTTCGAAAGAGATCTTTGCTGCACGTATCTTGGAAGCAGCTATATTTCGCGCTTCTTTTTAATGGGCCCAAGTCCCACATAAGGGAGTTAGCTTATAACACCTCCATTTTGCGTCGTGGTGGCGTACGCTACGGGAGACTGAGGCTGACAACCATTAAGGTTTAACTGTTTTTGCGAACGGGTAAGAGAGGAGCGAATCGGTCCTGAAGTTGAAGGATGATTTTCTTGATCTGCCCCCACATTCCATCCACATGATCAATGTTTTGCCATGGGAGTAGCGCTGCTGCCTGTAATAGGGCAGCAGGGCTGATCCTATGGAATCATTGAGACACCTTAAGTGGGCTTTTACCAAATGACAGTAGTAACTCGCAAGCTAACACTACATGGTCGCTCTATCCTAGCAGCGGCAGGGAGACGAAATTAAGTATACCGCTTTCAGAAGTTGAAATAACTAGGTCAAGAGTAGACGGAGACTGACCCTCTCAGAAACTAGTTGGTTCGTTTACGTGTTGGTAAAGTGCATGGGAGTGTACCCAGTATAGAAAATCGTTCGCGTTTTCTGGGGCATGCGAGGTTTGATACTCACAGTTTATTTCGGGTCGATTAAAATCGGTGAAGGTTACATCACTTGGTGCTACGGCTAAACGAGACGAAAGCCTAATTTACAAAAGAGCATCTTCTTCCAAACTAGTGCTCGGACAACGGTAGGCGCAGCTTACCACTACACGCGCGCATCCATGCTTGAGCGAGGCAGATATTATCTGCACGTTCGTTGTAGAAACAGGAATACTTTCCTCGAAGGGAATAGCGTTATCAGTAAGGAGCAACGCCCTTCCTGCTAGCTAACCAAGAGGTGAATCACTTCTTATGGCTTCAAACCTATCCGCGATTGAAGCTGGTATGTGGTCATAATGAGACAACCATGATTCCGTGACACCCACAGTTTTGTAGTGGGTGTCGTCAACTCTACAGAGGAGTTCAGCCCATTTATTTTTAATGCTAAATGCGTTTGTAAAGAACAGAAGATCACTAACATATGGGGCCAGACTCCCGGTGTTAGGGCTACCTAAGAGCTCTTTGTGCTCGGGCGTAATACCCGGGGCTGCTTCGCTTTTTTGAAGGCTGTATTTCATAAAGAGATAAAGCATTCGTTTTTGAAACGAATGACAACTCCCAGCATCCAGTTTAATCGTCGTGGTCTGTGTTACTACAACTCAACCACGATTGATCATCTAAAGGATGTAGCTCGACGTTGGCGATATTCAATTTTGAAGTTTAATTCTTCCGTGTTAGCGTCATCGTCGAACTGTTGTCATTTAATGAGTTTCGCTTCGGGAGAGAATATGGTGAGCTACGATTGACAGCTAACTTCGAAGTTCTAGCTCTAATTGGGCTGGAAATTTTCATGTGTGGCGGGGTGTCAGGTTGCACGATGCATTTACCCTTGACGCGGTTAAGTTTCTCTGTTTTCGAGAGGAAATAGTCGCGATCATACTGCTTTGCGAATTCGACTACAATTTGCCGCGGCAATCTGGTAGATGCATCGTGTGGATCACCCCTCCATTTGCCGACCCGGTGAACTCGCTTCAGCGGAGTGGTCGGTCGCATGCCTGAGGCACGGAGTAGGTCGATAAGCTTTCTCCGATCACTTCGCTTACGAGCATTTGATTCTTGAATGGGAGGCTCAACCTGCGTCAAGTTTAGGACATTTTTAGCTCATGTTGAGCTACCTTGGTTTCTGTCTTGCAGCTCAGCGACCATTTTTCCTTAATTGTGGACTTCCCGGGCAAGAACGCAAACATCCTTAGTAGAGCTAGTGTGAACACCTCGATTAGCTTTAACTTGTGTCCAGGGAGCATTTAGAGGACAGGAGGATGGCGATGGTTTCGCCTTCTATGGTCTCAATCGAGTGGTATGGTGGCAAGAGGTAGACGGGACCACCGACCTAGCTACTTCGATAAAGTTTTGGGCTTCGAAGTCGGACGTGGGGGAGAACGCTTAAGCTCCCCAAGACGCTTACGCTCCTCAACCGAAGTTTCTACGGACTTCATGCATTCAGCACATAGCCATGAAAGCAATCAATGTGCCGCATAAACCATAAATTGAGCTAACGGCAGCCTAGAGCATTTAGGATGAGCCCAACGCAGGCACACGTCACACTGCATACCTTTGGAAACCTTTTTGTTGCAGCAAGAGTAGAGTCAAAGACAAGAATTTTGAATCATTTTGCAAATGTAATCAATTAATCAGAAATTTAATGAATTTCGAAAAATTGAGCAGCGTGGAAACAAAATTCAAATCATTTTATTTTTATCCGCATTTTACTGCAATCAAATAGAACAAAAATGAAACAGCACCAAAGAATAAAATTGCAATTTTATATTATCAAATTCCGAGACGACTCCTCATGGTCTTGATGAAGAGAAACCCTTTCCCTTTTTCCAGATGCAGCTATAATATCCTGTGTACTGATCGACGGTGTAGTGGACTAAAGAAAAATAGTCTAGCACTACACACAATACGGAAAAAATGGGAAGAACTCAATAAAAGACCAAGGTAGCAAATGTCCAAAGAAAGATCCGGGGAAGTCCAACGATAGCGAAATAATCCACACAGGAAAAGTCTAAGAGATGATGGAATCCAAGGTGGAGAAGCGCTAAAATGTTGGAGGATCCGTTAATCATGATTCCGGCACGCGGCGACCGACGCAAACTCCGCAATCGCGGGAGAAGCCAAAGTCCGAGTTCCAAGTTGTATTAACCGCAAAAAAGTGTATTGTGCAAGCATTAATACAAATGAAATGTACATGGCTGAAGAATGAACAATCATACAAGGCCAAAAATTGTATGTATGATAAACTGAGATACAAAGTGAATGCAGTTCG
The DNA here is from genome assembly GCA_013407085.1 of Atriophallophorus winterbourni. Lineage (NCBI taxonomy): Eukaryota > Metazoa > Platyhelminthes > Trematoda > Plagiorchiida > Microphallidae > Atriophallophorus > Atriophallophorus winterbourni. Next base: position 193,571 of record JACCGJ010017675.1, read on the forward strand.
CTACAATACTCTTCCACCAGAGCGTTAGTTATGCTTGAAGTAAGGATAACATACGCTCGAAATGTTCATGTGGCCACATAGTCAACAAGACGTTTAGGCCAATGCGCACGTCTACCAGTTCGAGTTTAAATAGGGGTAGAAGGCGCGGAGGATTGGGATGAACATGGGGGAGGTAGGCGGTTGATTGCGGAGTAATGAAGATTGATGGAGTTCGCGGTTCAACCTCACGAAAGCTGGTTTTGTGCACAGAATATGCTGATTTTATTATCTTTATTAAAAGAGGACTCGCTCATGGTGGGGTGTTAAGTGATTATTCAAGAAAATAAGCCGGAAATTGGCAAATACGAAGCTATCGTGAATGCAGAAAAATTGCAGTTTGTCGAGGCTCACCAATTATGCGGTACACGGGCTCACCTATTATGTAGTGGACTAAAAATTGTATAGCACTACACACAGTACGGTAAAAATAGAAAGAACTCAATAAAAGACCGAGGGTGCAAATGTCCAAAGAAATATCCAGAGAAGTCCAACGATAGCGAAGTAATCCACACAGAAAAAGTCCATGAGATGAGGGAATCCAAGGTGCAGAGGGCGCTAAATGTTGGAGGATCCGTTAATCACGTGGCGACCGACGCAAACTGCGCAATCGCGGTAGAAGACAAAGTCCGAGTTCCAAGTTGTATTAACCACCAAAAAGTGTATTGTGCAAGCATTAATACAAATGAAATGTACGTGGCCGAAAAAGAAATAATCATTCAAGGCCAAAAATTGTATGTACGAAAAACTAAGATACAAAGTGAATGCAGTTCACTACAACGGTCTGGATAACTTCTTCTTCTTCTTTTTAATAGACGACAGGGGGTCAAGCCCCTGTAAGCCGCATCTCTTCGTATCAGCAACATAGTCCAGGAGAACCTCAATTGAAGAAATCCTGTCCAGTGTTGTTCAGCTTGGCCGTGATTACAGGCAATACTTTATCCAAAAGTTGCTTGAATTGGTTTTCAGAGCTTGCTGAGATATCCTCTTCCGGAAGCGCATTCCACAAGCTAACAATTCTTGTTGAGAGCGTGAATCCTTGTGGTAGGCGTGGTGTCCTTCGCTTTTGAAGCTTTAGAGCATGGCCACGGGTTCTTGAGTCCGTCACGAGAGGGAAAAACTCGTGCAGTTCGTCACCATAAGCTCCCAGTAATATGCTACGAGTTAGCAGCAGGTCGTAGCGCACACGCCGAATACTGAGCGACATGAGGTTAAGGCGTTGAACTCTCTCCACATAAGAAATTGATTTCAATCCTTGTAATCGTTTCGTCGCCCGCCTTTGCATTTTTCCAACTGGTCACGTTCTCCCTTAGTTTGAGGATAGGTGGCTGGCAAACCATATTCCAAAACTGGTCTCACGTATGTGGAATAAAGAATGCGAAACATTTGTGGAGTAATCGCCGAAAACGACCGACTAATAGCCCACCATGCGCGGTTTGCAGCAGCAGCTTTTCTGTTCGTATCCTCCTTGGATTTAAGCGTCCGAGTAACAATTGTACCCAGTTCACGTTCAGTATCAACCCACTTCAGTTGATGATCCTCGAGGAAGTATGCACCTTCAGGCGTGCTCGGTCCCAAAAGCATTATATCGCATTTCTGTCGGTTTACAGGAAGCTGCCATTTTACCGTCCAATCATCAATTTGTTCAATTCGTTCTGGAAAATGGTATTATCAGCATGGTATTCTGATCCATAAGCCGATGATAACAGAGAACAAGAAGAACCAACTTTGGTAGTGATATGCGCTCAACAAAGCTTTTCAATTACAGGATTTTTTGACGCTTAATGTCTATTGAACAGAATTGAACTGAATGGACACGTGTAGCGGATAAGCCGAGCGTTATGTTAATGAGAATTGTTGTAAGTGTTGTGAATTATTATAAGCGTATGAAATTATGTATAAATATATATAATTATATTTATGCAAGAGAAGAATACACTGTGTCAACAACAGACTTACGAAATCCTTGTGTGGTCCACTCGGATTATTGCTAACAATGTATTTGACCCGTGTTATTTCTTCAGCGTGATAATTGCTCGTCGCAGATGGAACAAGCAGTGAATTACCGAAAAGGGAAGAAATATTCTGGGTCAGTAATCTGAAACAATTAATTAGTGGTTCAGCACCAGGCAAGTTATCAGACGTTCACGCTGTAGGAAGCGCAAGTGTGTGTTCAGTTGATTTAAACAAAACGACACACGGCATCATGATGGAAAACGTTTATGGAAATAAACTTACTTTTTGGAATTATTAAGGAATTATATCAATTGGGAATAATTCCTACATAACTCCCCCCCTAGAGCGGTGGCTGTTCAGCCATGCTCGACATCCATCTACGGTGTGTACCGACGGGGTCTTGCCACGGTACGGCCAGTGCGTGTGCGCGGGGTGTCCGTGTCGTCGGTTGTCACCGCTGTCCGTGAATGCAGCGGGGTTTCCATCATGGGTTGTGTTGCTGGCGTGGACGGGGGTGAAATGCTCAAGTCCTCGCGCATCGGCTGCGTATCTATAGTCCACAAAAAGGGAGACGAGGAAAAAGAAACAAAGAGGACTGGCTGTGAAGGGTTAGTCACAGTCGTAGGGGGTCCTCGGTCTGTATTCGATTCCATGTACGCGGGCTTCAATCGGTCGATGCTGACTGAATCCGGGCGGCCGTTGCGTTCAATGACGAAGTACTTGGCACTGTGGGAGATGACTTTAAATGGGCCGTCGTATGGTGCTTCAAGGGGCCGTTTAACACGGTCTACCCGCGTGAATACGTACGGGCACGACAGAAAATAATTGTCGACGTGACTTGTACGAGAAGTTACACGGGTAGGCGGGTCACGTATTTCTCGCATGAAGGCTCGGAGCCGGGAGACATACGGAGCTGTTTCAATCGCAGTCAGGGGTGTGGAGTCGGTCAGCAGTTCAGCAGGGAGTCGCAGATTTGTTCCGTAAACCATATCGGCTGATGTGCAACCGATGTTTTCTTTTGCGGTATCGCGAATGCCGAGCAGAACCAGTGGCAGTTTGTCAACCCAAGATGCGCTGGATTCGGTGGCGATGAGCGCAGCCTTCAATTGACGATGGAATCGTTCAACGAGGCCGTTCGCGGCTGGATGGTAAGCCGTAGTCCAAAAACGTTTACATCCCAGTAGACAATTCAGTTCTGCGAAGAGGTGGGACGTGAACTGGGCTCCGCGGTCTGTTGTGATATGGGATGGGACACCGTAATTCGCGATCCAACCAGAGACGAAGGTGCGAGCTACGGTTTCCGCAGATGTATCCACTAGTGGGCACGCTTGGGGCCAGCGTGTGAATCTATCGATGCACGTCAAAAGATGAGTGCACCCACGGGATGAGGGTAATGGTCCGACCAGATCGATATGTACATGCCGAAAGCGTCCATCTGGAAGTGGGAATTTTCCAGGGATAGAGCGGGTATGGCGATGTACCTTACTACGTTGGCAGGCAAGACACTGTTGTGCCCAACAACGAATGTCGTTCCGCATGCCATGCCAAACATAGCAGTCTGTGATTAGTTCCGTGGTTGCGCGTTTGATCGGGTGGGATATTCCGTGCAGGTGCTCGAAAATCCGTCGTCTGTAATCCTTTGGTACAAAGGGACGTGGATTTCCTGTCGATGTATCACAATGGATACGTACTCGACTGCCTGGCACTGGTGAGAGAGCAAACTGCAGTGAAGCTTCGGAAGTGATTTCTGCAAATTCCGGGTCGTCCTCTTGCAGGGCGGCGATTTCCTCTAAGTCAATTTTCGCGATCTGGGAAATTGATGCGCGTGATAGTGCATCTGCCTCAACGTTGCTGGGTTCCTCGATGTACCTTACGTCAGTGGTGAACTGCGCGAGGTAGTCCCAGTGGCGAGTTTCTCGAGGCAAGTAGCGGTCGGTGGCAGCGCTGAAGGCGTGGATCAAGGGCTTGTGGTCCGTGTAGATGGAGAATTGACGTCCTTCTAGGATGTGTCGAAAGTGCTTTACTGCGAGGTACATCGCAAGTAGTTCTCGGCTGAAGGTAGAATACCTGGTTTGAGCCGGTTGCAGCTTTCGTGAAAAGAAGGAGAGTGGTGCGCACTCGTCGTCAATGACTTGTTGTAGAACGGCACCGACAGCCACTTGGGAAGCGTCTGTTTTGAGCACAAGCTTCACTCTACTGTCCGTGGAGAGATGAGCCAGCGAAGTGAGCGTGCTGAGGGATGTTTTGACTGATTGGAACGCGGCGATAGCTTCCGTTGTCATGTTGAACTTCTTTGGATTTCCCCGCAAAAGATCAGTTAACGGTCTGCATTTGTCCGCGCAGTTTGGTATGAATCTGCTGTAGAAGTTTTTGAATCCAAGGAATCAACGTAGCTGGCGAAGAGACGTTGGAGTTGGGTAGTTTTCAATCGCTGAGATTTTCTGCGGAATGGCAGTGATTCCACGAGAATCGATTGTGTGTCCAAGGATTTCTAGGGCTGGTCGGCCGAATTGGCATTTGGCCGGGTTTATTACGACGTTGTATTCCTGAAGACGTCATCCCGGCGGTCATTACAAATTAACCCGTTCTGGCTCAATTTGGTCGGCGACTTAAGCGATGTTAGTATGGCATATTCTTGTTCGTCTCCCTCTCACTTCTTTGCCCCTTTAATATACGTTTGAAGCTCAAATATTCGAAAAATGGTTTTTGTTATAGATTATGACGTTTTCGCTTACTGTCAGGGTAGATTATACTCCGCATGTGCGCATATAACGAGTGGAGTTCCCCAGGGCTCAATCTTGGGGCCGTTGCTATCCATCATCTTCATTAATGATCTAGCCAACTAACTACGCTCACTCTATTATATGTTTGCTGACGACGTAAAAATTGCCGGTAGGTCGTACAACTGCTATCTTCTTGAGAGACGACAGAGGGTCAAGCCATTATAAGCCGCATTTCTTTATATCAGCAAAATAGTCCAGGAGAACATCAGTTGAAAAAATCCTGTCCAGAGTTGTACAGCTTCGCCGTGATTACAGGCAGTACCTTATCCACTTGTTGCTTGAATTGATTTTCAGATCTTGCCGAAATAACCTCTTCCTGAAGCGCATTACACAAGTTAACAATTCTTGTTAAGAGCGTGAATCCCTGTGTTAGGCGTACTGTCCTTCGCTTTTGAAGTTTAGGAGAATGGCCACGGGTTCATGAGTCCGCCACGAGAGGGAAATACTCGCGCAGCTCGTCACGATATACTCCCAGTAATATGAGACGAGTTCGCAGTACGTCGTAGCGCACACGCCGAATACTGAGCGACAGGAGGTTAACGCGTTGAACTCTTTCCACGATCAGAAGCTGTGAAGAAATGGGCGGTTAAGTAGGACCTTCTCCTTAACCTAGAAAAGAGTCACTTGCTATCTAAAACGGCAGGCAACATGATTGTCTCTACGCCCTCAGCCACCACGGAGTTTCATAGGGTAAAATCTACTAAGGACTTGAGAATCAGCCCCCGCAAACGTTGAGTGGATCGACCAATGTGCAGCTGGGCAGAAGCTGCGAGAAACGAACGGGTGGCTAGTTTATGACGTGGCGCGTTGAGATGAAGAAACTCACCGGGCCTGGGTGGGGTCCAAAAGCTCCACCTAATAGTTGGCTGGAAACCTTACAAGACAGGGCTGCAAACCGAAGCCAGTGGTGGCAGTGTATTTTATTATGTGGCATAATTTTTTATCTGGTATTATTTTATATAAGAAAACAAAACAAGAAAACACAAAATTGCATGCAGTAAAACTACAAAAAAGCAAGCTGTTTTTGCGCGTTTGCTTTTACATATTCCGCTTGCCTACTTTTCCTGCTTCATATTGCTTGGCATTTTGTCTGGCTCCAGACTTGTGCTTCATGATGATGATGACGAGGTGACGAACTATGGTAGCTAGTTTTCGAGAAGTATATTTGGGTATTGAAAGCATTATATTGCCAAACATCGGGTAGTGTTCCCGCGTACGAACAGTCGTCTTCCTCGTCCAATATCTTCAGCGGAGTGCGACTGTGCAACCTTATCTCATGTTCATTTCTAACTTCATGATCGACGATGTATTAAATAACGCTTTAGCTGGCCCGTTGGGCCAGGTGTTGAACTTTTGCCGGGTGAGCGGAATACCGACCTAGAGTATGCGGATGATATCGCACTTCTGAGGATGACCATCATATAATGCAACTGGCGCGGATGTTTTTAGCAGCGTCTTTGACGACCATGCCCAGATTCTAACCTGCATGAGTGCATTCCAGAAGCCAGGTGGAACTGCTTTCAATGACAAGATATGTCTAGGTCGTTGGGTGGCGCATTATAACTAGTTTGCTCTAGATAAATGGAGCTTTTCAGCAACCTGGGGCCATAAATACATAAGAATTTTTGTGTGATCTTCGATTGTGATAACACTAATAAATGCATGTTGTCAAGCCATTACGATGCGCTCTTTACTAGACTACCGGCTAGATATTGCTTGTCTTTCTGAGGTACGTATACCTCGGTCATTGTCCCTGGAGTCGATTTTATGTACTACTTTCTTTACAGTGGGCATGAAATTGGATCTGGTCAACACCGAGTAGCATTAGTTCTTACTAATCATTCATTATCATTCTAATCGTTTCACATAGTTTAAAGCCAATATTATTATAATTATATTTGCACAATCTGATACAGATATAGTGCCGTGCAACATAAACAATGAGATGTACAAAGCGAGAAGGGGGGGATACAAAGCGTTGTCATCGGCATCGTTGAACGTAGACATGATACTACCCGGTTGCCTACCGAAGTTTAAAGCCAAACATTGGGCTCACTAAGATCAAGCAAGAAAAGCAGATAAATAAGCGCGTACAATGAAATCGGGCAAGCGAAATATTCAAATCGTGTAAAAAAGCTGGTAACTTTTACAGTTTTACTGCAAATAGCATGATAGAACGATATTGGATATAACTTAGGGCAGATAATAAACTACATTGACGCACGGATTGGCAATCCTGCAGCATTTCTGTGCTGTACAGCTAGCCGTGGTAAATTGATTTGTCATCGATAGTGAGCTGCATGCGAATACACGCCGGAGTCTCACTGCCATTGCTATTTTTCGTTCCCATATATGTCTAGGCCTGGGCAACCTGACAATATCTTAGCCTACATGCAGTATTTAACTGTGCATCACTTAGTCTGGATCAGGCTTGTGATTTCATACATACACATACACATTGGCGCAACTGACTTCACTTTGCAACCGCATAACTTCTAGGTTGAATGAATGAATGAATGAAAGCACAAGCCTGATCCAGGCAAAGTGCCGCACAGTCAGAGACTGCACGTGGGCTAAGATACTGTCAGGTTGCCCAGGCCTAGACAGATATATCCGCAAATGAGGAGACACCAGAGTGGAAATGGAAATAGAAATGGCAGGGAGACTACAGCGTGTTTCAGCATGCAGCTTGCTACCGTTGGCCAATTAATTTAGCACGATGTTAGCCGCACAGCATAGAAATGCTGCACGATTGCACATCCGTGCAACTTCTAGGTTACTGTTTTTTGACATCTCCCAAGCAACAGATATGCCACTCTAAGCCTATTGTTATGATGGGCTTCATCATTCCAGCGCGCCACTCCATGGACAAGCCAGCCGGTTATTTCACTTCGTGAATAAGGTACTATATTGTAAACGCACCATAATCGTTACAAATGAGCTAGCATCAATATTTATCATGAGTCATTATCGCTGGTCCTAACACCCGGTTGCAGACGTCCAGCAACACGATGCTGCCACTAAATTTGAGCAATCAAACGCAGGTCAAACAAAATTTTGGTGAATATTTTTCTCGTGTGGACCAGGTTTCGTAACCACGAGAAGACGGACATGGTATACCGAAGGGGCGTATTATCCGCAAGGATCACCGCCTCGACTGGTTGGTATGAGTCGGGAGTCCCTGCTTGGTCTCTACCTCGCGAATGGCTTGTGAACTGTACCTACAGTATCCGGCCCCGATAGGTGCGATCCTTAATCTCGCTCCGCTGCCTTGCGGGTTAGGCTTTCGGGCCAAAGGCTTGAGGTGGGAGTCCTCAAGATCAACTCCTCTCCTTCGGCCTGGGCAACCGGGTAGTATCACGCCCACACCCAAATTGATTGGGTGGCACTTTGTCATTTTTAAATGATTGTGTAAAAATATAATATATATATATATACTCTATATCTCTAGATTATATATATATATATATATATATATATATATATTGCAAACACGACTGACTTTGCTAACAAACTCTGCTCCCGCTTTGCGTACACGCTCTGAGATATCGTCTTCAACACCAACCTAGCAGAGATACACACAACAAGCGTTTTGTTATATGCATTTGAATATTTTGCTTGCTGTTGTCCTTTCTGTGCTTTTTCTTTTTTGTTTATCAAGCTTCATGTTGTTTGCTAGTATACCTTGCTCTAGCGCTGCGCTTGATGATGACGATATCTTCAATGGCTTCACTTTTACTTTCAACATGGTTAATTGATAATCTCCCCCTGTCGATGCTGACCGACGGTCCAAAATGCCTTATAAATAAACTCGTTGCTTGCGAACCACAGTTCTCTCGAATTTACGTACCACTGCCCCAACTAAACCCTAGGGTGAATTAGCCCAATTTCACCTTTATTAAAGTGCGCTATTCTACTCAGTTGCTTAAAAATGGTATGTTCGATGTCCCACATCGTTACGTTTATATTGTTTGATTCTTGTATTTATTTTAATAATTTTTTATGGATCATTACAGCTCAGGAAATTATTATCCTTCTCACATCGTACTTAACACAATGTGGTTCTGCTTAGTACATACCTCCCTCGTTTGTCTTTTGATCATTTCTGCGTCATCTGCAACCACAAATAAACAAAAGTCTCACATTTTAAACCAGGTAAGGCGTGATAAAACTATTTCATTGATCTAAATTCTCACAAACTTTTTCGACTACCCTTGTTATTTCTTTCATGAAATTATTTTCGCAGAACGATCTTAGTGATTCTCCTCATGAGGTCGATGGTTCGCATAATCCTAGGTACGACCAGGAGGCTGTATTTGGGAAGCGTTCTAAACGTCTAGAAGAACTGAGCCCCGAAGACGGTTTAAATAAGCTCCGGTGAGTTGTAACCTTTCACTCGCGGTCGTTTATCACAGCAACGAGCTTCTGTTCCGTAACGTTATCGCGTTTTTGTTTGTTTGAAGAGCGGTTTTTCGCAAAATGGACGGTGATCATGATGGCTATGTGACGCAGGATGAATTGCGCGTCTGGTTACGTAAGGTCCAAGATGAACTCGGGCTGGTTGATGCGAAATATGTTTGGGAAGAACATGACTTGGCGCCAAACGAGAATCTCACATGGCATGCATACAGCAACCAGGCGGTTGAAAAAGATGGGATTTATGGTGGTAAGCCTGGTTTGATCCAATTTCCAAGTTGCATGAAATTATTATCACGAGGTTAGCTGGTAACCAAATACGTATAAATAAATAAGCAGGTGAATCATGCATGTAAAGATATAGATAGCTATTTTTTAGTTCCCATAGATGGAGTTTCCTTTTTTAAGTTTATTTGTTTCAAAAAGTTATGACACGCATGACAAATTACATTGGAACCACAGACTTTGGTTTACTCATATCACGCTGGGTTTTGGAACTTGTTCGGTGTGTTTTTGGCCTTACTCTACTAAACCAATCATCATCATCATGAAACATAAGTCTAGAGCCAGACAAAGGGTTACAAATGCTGTCATAGCCGGGGTGGCAATGGGGATAAACTCCCACTGTTTATAAAATGCTCCTATATGGCGCGCGTCTCAAATAGCCTATGGCAACCAAGTCCAGCTTCTGGCCTGCACAAGTGGCGCCCCGATCCCGGCGGAACTGCTTCTACCTACAGGAGAAGGGGCGAGGGCGAGTGACTGGCGCCTGAAAACCAGTTTACTTCGGGCAGGTGGAGCTCGTTAGCCTGTGAGGGCATTTCATCTAAGGGAAGGAAAACCTTGATTTTCAACCTCCGCTGCCTTGCGGGATACCCGATCGCGGGAAAGTTTTCGGGAGAAAACACTGAGAAAAAATCTGGAGCAGAGTCTCGTAGACGGTTAGTTGGTGCACACCAACTGTGTGTATGTGTATGACTATCATACATCATACATACACACGCAACATCACATTCTGTACGTTGGCTCTATTAGCTTCGGGTTGCTTGTTTAGTCGATGGCCACATAGAGGGTCAGATAATACTTTACGCTCATCATCATTATCATGAAGCCCAAATCCGGAGCCAGACAAAGTGCCATGCAATATGAATCAGGAAAAGCAGATAAGCAAGCGCGTGGAAAAGGGAAAGCAGGCAAGCGGAATACGCAAAAGCAAATGCACAAAAAGCAGCTTGTTTTTGTAGTTTCACTGCATGTGATTTTTTGTTTTTTGTTTTGTTTTTGTTTTTTGTGTTTTTATGTAAAATAATACCGAATAAAAAATTATGACACACATAATAAAATACACTGGCGCCACTGACTTCGGTTTGTAGCCATATCGCGTAAGGTTTCCAGCCAACTATTAGGTGGAGCTTTTGGACCCCACCCAGGCAACCGAATACGCCCAACTGAGCCTAGCGCTACGGTGAGTTTCTTCATCCCAACGCGCCACGTCATGGACTGGCCACCCGATCTTTTCTCCCAGCTTCTGTCAGGCTCTGCGAATAAGGCGCGGTACGGTAAACGGTGAGTAGGCATTCTTAATAAATGTCCCAACCATCGCAAGCGAGCAAGCATCAGCATTTCTCTCAGTCCGTGGCCGCCTGGTCCTAACACCCGCTTGCAGGTATCTATATTTGTAACACGATGCTGCCACCGAATGCGAGCAATTCTACGCAGACAACGGGTATCAAAAACAGAAAGTCGACGGACATCTTCCGCTCAGATAGACCAGGTTTCGCATCCACAAAGGAGTGTAGCAAGCACCACTGCGTTGTACACTCGGCCTTTAGTATGGAGTGAAACATCGCGTCGACGCCACAGGTGGCGAAGGTTGGCAAACGCTGCACCCGCTTTGCGAACACGATGTGAGATCTCGTCCTCGACACAACCTCCAGCGGAGATACAACTGCCAAGGTAAACAAAGCTCTCGACCAATTCAAGATTGACATCGCACACAGTTAGGTTTGGAAGAGAGCCGCTCCAATCCTGGGTAAGTGTTTTACACTTTTTAGGCGCAAAGCACATGCCATACCTTGAAGCTTCAAGTGCCAGGCGGTCCAGGGCTTGTTGCATTATAGGAGGGTCATCTCCCAGAAGTACGATGTCATCCTTTTTACCGATAGCAAGTATTAATTGCTCAACTGATATAGAACTATGAGAAAATGAAATTGTAAAAACAACGGGGAAGGGTGGGACTTAACCAGCTTCGGAATCTATAGAACAGTAAGCATGAATTCCCTATACTTCGGATGGAACGTGCATTTAATCAAGTTTCGTGAACAAGTAGAGCGATATTTACACAATAGCTTTCTTGCGATTTTCGTTGCTATGCATCCTCGTTAGTTCACCTGACGCCACACGTGATTAAACAAACAATGAGAACATGCTTACTGCTAGACCGCCATATCGCCCTCACCATTCCACATTCTTAGTCTGTTAATATTCTAGTTACGCCAACAAATCTTGAATCGAATCGGAGGCAAACCAATGCCCCATCGTTTTAATGCTTTGGAGATCCTCTCCCTCGAATGTCTAACCAACAGTTTCTTTCATATTGTCGTAGACGAAGACAAGTTGGAACAAGATTTACACCTGGCGAGAGACAAAGTTCGTTGGGCACTTGCAGATGGTGATAACGATGGCGCTTTGAACATGAACGAGGCGATCGTCTTCTTCAACCCGGAAAGCTTCCCGCAAATGCAGGATATCCTCGTTCAGGTTCGTTGTTCACCGTTGCTATCTTGCTTGTTTATATCTCTGTGGCGTTCTGGCAACCATGATACTTTCTAGTCTAAAACTGACACTTCATTGTGATTCATTCCGTGCTTGCACGGATGTGCAATCGTGTAGTACTTTGTGCTGTGCGGCTAACACCGTGCTAAATTGATTGGCCAGAGGTAGTGAGCTGCATGCTAAAACAAACTGTAGTCTCACTACTATTTCCTGTTCTTTTTTCTTCCTCATATCTGTCTAGGCCTGGGCAACCTGACAGTATCTTAGCTCACGTGCAGTCTCTGACTGTGCGGCACTTTGCCTGGATCAGGCTTGTGCTTTTATACCATGCCATTCCCTGCCTTGAAATGAGTGGTTATCTCATCTTTTAGACTCTTATATCCGGAACAATGTACTCAAAAATCCTAGGTTTTAATTCAGCTTGTTTCCCGTGACCGAATGTGCTGATTTCGAACATCAATCACAACTTCCATGACCCTATTTCACTAGGGCAGAGCAGAAATCACCTTGGATTACATCCAGCATGCTTTATTAAGGTACCGAGCCTCTTGAGTCTCCCCGCCGTTACCCGTTTTATTTGTCTATGCCTGAGCAATCTGACAGTAGCAGAGCCTACTGCAGTTTTATTCTGTGCGGTACTTCGCCGGAAGCCAGGATCGTGATGTAATGCTGAGTCTCAGTGTGATTAGCGTAACGTCTTGTAGTGACTACATTGCAACCTCATTATGTAGGTTGCCACTCGCTACAAGTTGGTGCGACCACCGTTTTACTCTTTTATCACTCGGGAGCGTTGTATCCAATTCATCTAAGTTGCATTCGTGTTTCCCTTCTGTTATACTTCATTACCTGCGACGTACTCATCGGATGATACACAAGCGGAATTGTCTCGGCCCACGCGCCATCTGCCGTTACGTAAATTTTTAAAACCCGATTTTGCCCCACCAGTTCGTCACCCCATGAACTGATTCTTAACCCGCGTTGCCAAATTTTGTTCGCGTTTAATTTTTATCTGTAGGGATCTATGCATAGATGCGCGATCATGCAGTATTTCTGTGCTGTCTGTCAAATCACTTGTACCGAGTTACCTACGATATGCTATGATATGGTATGAAAACACAAGCCTGATCCACTTAAAGTGCTGCACAGTCAGAGACTGCACATGGGCCAAGAAACTGTCAGGTTGCCCAGGCCTAGACAGATATGAGGGGGAAATAGAATGGTAGTGAGACTCTAGTGTGTTTCAGCATGCAGCTCACTAACGTTGGCCAATCAATTTAGCACGGTGCTAGCCGCACAGCACAGAAGTACTGCAGGATTGCACATCCGTGCACGAAAACAAGCTAGACTCTCACTGCTGTTTTTTGTTTCTCATATGTGCACGTATGTACAATCATGAAGTACTTCTGTGCTGTGCAGCTAAAACCGTGCTAAATTGATTTGCGATCGTTATTTAGCTGCATGCGGATTCACGTTGAAGTCTCACTGCCATTACTATTTTCATTCGGTCTGAGCAACCTGACTGTATCGTAGTCCATGTGCTGGCTCCCGCTGTACGCCACTTTGCCTGGATCAGACTTGTGATTTCATACATACATACACTACCACAAAAAGCGACGTCAGTGATATAACCGCTCATTTTCCTAGCATATGTTGTAGATAGTTAAAGAATCCATCGCATGCGCTCATCCGATTAGCGGCACTCGCAAAAATGTTGGTTTTCAAAACATGACTATCCAATAATCCGTCTTATTTGAATTCATTCCTTTTTGCTCCTCGTAGGAAACGATAGACGATATGGACAAAAACAAGGACGGATTTATTGACGTAGACGAGTACATTGGTACGTTGTTTCTAATTCACCTAAATTTTAACACGCACCCTTTATCGATTTATGTACCTGTGTGATGTAACGTTTCCGAGTTCGTCTCTTTCCTAATACCGTGTCCAAGAAGTCGGATTTTGATCACATTTACAGGTCGTGGGACTGTAGTTGAAGTGATCCCTTTTCTTGTCCAAGTCCACTTGATTCGCACTCCCGGTGTTTATTGACTCTGAATGTTGTAACCTACTTTAGGACTCAGTGGTAAATTTTTCTTGTATATGTCAATGTTAGTGGCGGGGAATATTTCTTATGAGGATTGAATGCCCTAGAGATGCTCGTTTGTAGACGCCTCTTTATCCTTTCATAAAGCTTGATTGCATTTATGTTTTACCCGAGGTGTAAGCATTTCATCCCAGTTGGTCACCGGGCTAAATTGATTTGCCACCGATTCCGAGCTGCATGCGAAAACACGCTGGAATGTCTCACTACCATTTTCTCTCTGTTGAGGCTTGGGCAATCTGCCATCATCTTAGCCCATGTGCAGTCTCTGACTGTGCCGCACTTTGCCTGGATCCTGGATTGTGTTTTCATGCATCATGCATACATCCTAGTTTGTCTGTCTACAACAAAGATTCCTTAGATCGTAATTTTGTTCAAATGTCCCGGGCCGTGAACTCTCCCCGATCTTGCCAATCAAACTTCATTTTCGTTTCGCTCTCCACTGAGCCCGCCACCCATCTGCTTTGTAATCTGCTGCAAATACATATATTCACCCAGGACTTTCCCTACATATTAACTGAGATTTCCCAGAGGAAACAACGTATTCTGACTTTCTTTACCAAGACTTTTTGTCATTCACTTCTGACATGGATGACGCTGATGATGACAGTAAGTTTGAAATTAACCGCACCTTATCATCTATTGACCCGTTTCTCGTTAACCAGCCCAGTTTTACCGTCCGATCATTCGCTCTGACTGCATTGTTCACTTTCAATTCAGCTGACATCTGGCAACCTTCGGCGGAAGAACCCAACGAACCGGATTGGGTGAGCAGCGAGCGGGAAGATTTCGCCAAACTACGCGATTTGAACAAAGACGGCCAGCTGGATCGTGAGGAGATCCGACACTGGCGTTTCTTGTCATCGCCCAATGCGATTGAACAAGAAATGGAACATTTGTTCCAGCACTGTGACCTTGATCGCGTAAGCTGCCACCGTTGTTTGGGCTTGTCACTCACTTATTCTCTGTTTTCTTACATTGGATATCGGTACCGGGCTTATGGGATGAATTTGTACTTCCTTGTGGTACTGATGGCAGGTTCTGTTTCCCGACAGCCATTTTTAATTATGTTGTAGTACTGTAGTGCTCTGCTGTTGTGTGCGCCTCTCTCATGAAATGCGCCTGTGTATCGAAACCAGTACTGCGCTACCCGGATCTATAGAGTTACAGCAATACTACACACTTCGTGTGTAGTACCCTCCTGAGTTGATCGTCATCTGCAATGGGGTGTATGGGAGAACAATTCCCGCCGCGATTATCCCAAGGTCCAGACAACCTGAGAATATCTTAGTCTTAACTTACGCTAGCTTTAAGCTTTCCTACGTCATACATAATTTCATACACACGTAAATACAACGACATATGAATGCATGTTTACATACATACATACATACTGGCTGGCTTCAGGGGTGAATTAGCCAGCTCCATTGATGTCTCGAATCACTCAAGCCCACGCTCCTCGATCGGAGGCGAGATCGTTGCAGATCTTAATCCAATCTCGTTCCCAGCACCACTTGGCGTTTGTTCCAGTACCCCTCTCTAGCCTTTGCACAACCAAGTGCAACCTACAGGGCAACAGGGAGTTAACAGATTAAAAGCGCTGTGCGTCAGTTATCCGCCTACAGGACTTTGCTCAAGGTTTTCTCCCGTAGCCTTTCCCACAACCGGGTAACCCACATCAAAGACAGCAATACACCGGTAGCACGTACCGAATGCTTAACTGCCATACAACCATGAAAAAGTAAAATCCTAAAAGATGGGGAAGGGTGGGACTTAAATTGCTACGGCTTCTATAGAAGAGTAAGCACAAACAAACTGGAAAGAGGTGCCTACACCTCGAATGGAACATGCATTCAAACAAGTTTCGTGAACGAGTAACCCACAGGGCAGTGGGGGTTTGGTGTCAGGGTTTTCTTTCACTAGATGGACTACCGGTGGCTGACGAGCTCCATCTATCCGGAGCAAACTGGTTTCAAGGCGCCAATCACCCACCTTCGCCCCTTCTCCTGTCAGTAAGAGCAGTTCCACCGGGTTTGTGGAAGCCACTCGTGCGGGCCCGAGTTAGACTTGGTTGTCAGAGGCTATTTGAGACGCACGCCACGTGGGAGCATTTTATAGATAGTATAGGCTCATTCCTACTACCACCAGCGGCTGTAACAACCTTGGAAACATACATACATGCAAGCATACACATACATACATGCATACATACATACTTACTTACTTACATACATACTTTCATACATATTTACATACATACATACACACATACATACATACATACATACATACATACATACATACATACATACATACATACATACATACGTACATACATAGATACATACATATACACACACATACATACATAGATACATACATACATACATACATAGATACATACATACATACATACAAACATACATACACATACATACATACACATACATACATACATGCATACTTACATACATACATGCATACACACACATACATACATGCATACATACATACATAGATACATTCATACAAACATACATACTTACTTACATACATACACATACATACATACATACATACACATACATACATACATATACATACATACATGCACACATACATATACATACATACATAATCACGTACGTGCACACGCATATTATATACGTACGTACGTACCCGGGTGTAAGGTTGGCACCGACATTTTCTTTGGAGATAACTGACAAACATGTTGAACATATGTGCAATCATGCACTTCTGTGTTGTGCAGTAACCGTGCTAAAATTATTTTCCATCGGTATTAAGCGGAAACACGCTGGTGTCGCACTGCCAATTTCCTTTATATCTGACCAGGCCTGGACAACCTAACAGTATCTTTACCCACGCGCAGTCTTTGCTTGATTCTTGCCAGGGCAGTAAGAACTAAGCGCCACTCATGTGTGCCCAGTGTTTCTGATTTTGGATGATGAAAATCGACATTCTGGTCACATCTACTCCACATTCGTGTTATGCTACATCGATTGTTTCCCATCCTGCAGGATATGCGCCTCACCGAAGAAGAAGTGGTACTCCAGTACGATTTATTTGTGGGCAGCGTGGCCACCAATTACGGACAAGTGCTTGTCAACCATGATGAACTCTAAGCGTCCCATCACACACACACGCGTTCCCTCCGCGATCTCCTCTCTCTTTTTTTGAATCTCGGCGACGGTCGGTAGCTAGTTTTGTACTCATTTGGCGTGAGATGGTTGTTTTGCTCGGTCGAATAAACGTTTAAATCCTACCCCTGTCGTGTTTTATTGTTTTCTCAAAATTTACCGCTTTTCAGTAGGGTATATTGGGTTATATTGTTTAAAATGTGGCTGGTATTGTTACTGCGCCATCGGATGGGTATATATGTATAAAATTGCAAGCCTGATCCAAGCAAATGGCCGCAAAGATATAGACTGCATGTGTGCTAAGATACTGTCAGGTTGCCCAGGGGTCGACAGGTAAAAATGTTTGTATGTACGAATTCACAACCGTGATACAGACAAAAAATGCCACATAGTTAGAAACCTCATGTGGGCTAAGATATTGTCAGTTTTCCTAGGCTTAGAGAGATGCTAATGTGTGAAATCACAAGCTTTATCTAAGAATACTGGTGTGCAGTCATAGGTTGCAAGTGGGGTAACATACTAGCACGTTGCCCAGGACTAGAAAGATGTGAGATATCAACTAACAAATTGCAATGCGACTCCAGCGTGTTTCTGCATGCAGCTCACTACCGGTAGCGAATCAATTTAGCACGGTGTTAGCAGCACAGAAGTATTGCGCGATAATGTCATGTTGTCCAGGCGTAGACAGATATAAGGTGAGTGGCATGTTTCCACATACAGCTAACTACCAGTGGGAGTTCATTCTCAGTTCAGTGATGCTTCATCAAGAACTCTGTGTATATTTCTATGCGTATAGTGTTGCTAAAGCTCTTTTTTTCGACAATTAATTTTAAAATTAGGAACGTTTGAAAGTCTATTTAACCGATCCAGGAACGGGTATTGATATCCCAAACCGCTACTTTTCAGCTAACATTCTTTTTCTGATGAACTAAAATTTGATGATAAAATTTTCAGTGAAATGTTTCTTGGTTAAAATTATCGTGCACAACTTTTTTGTCTTTTAGCCTTCATTAGTTAATTACCATTTTAATTGCTGCGTATAGATGCAGATAGGCTCTCATACAGAATCTTTGGTTTTATTCAGCACCAGTCTACCGGTAGATTGTCGCTTAGAACAGATTATCGTTTCAGCAATTGATTGGAATATGTTTGGGACCGATCGTGTATTCATAATGCAAAGGAATTTGTGTGCAACCCAAAAACTACTCTAACCGATTGCACACAAATTCCTTTGCATTAGATTATCGTTTCGTCGTATTGTGAGTAGCACTATACATTGATCATTTTCAGAAGCCCCCTGCCGGTAAAGCGACATTTGAGAGTAAATGATTTTCTTTGAAAACTACTCATCAGTAGCATATGTTTTTAAATATTCTACCTGAACCATCTCATCTGTGAGTGTCTACCTCCGTGTAGCTAATTTACTTATTTGATTTAGGAATCTGTTCCAGACCGTCCAACATGCGGTAATCTCGACTACGTCTTCCGGCTTGACTTGGCGCGATTGTGTAATGATTTTAATGAAAGATTCTCAAATATGCCAGTTCGTTGCTTAGCATTTTTTGTCAATCTACTCGTAAAAAATCTGCTTTCGTTGAGGAGCTTGATTGAGCATATTTCTTGACATCAGTCCGTTTCTTCGCAAAAGATCAAGTGTGTTTAACGACCGGCGAGGTCATGATCACTGCTTTCAAGCAAAATTGAACTTACACGTCTGTGAATTTCTTCAATAGTCGTAATATCTTTCGATGCCTTCTTTTTATCAATTCAGGTTATCGATGCGTTATTAGTATGAGTTTCGGTGCGTCATGTTGAAAATCTCTAATTATACGTACACCACTGGTACAATAGCATGCATCATGTTCGTCCATCTTTGATGCACTAGGGTCTACCATAGTGCATCTTAATGATAAGATACCTTTTACAAGCATCTACAGAATCCTATGTAATGGTTGCCCTGGTGTTTATATAGGACTGACTTCCAGCTAACTTTATACCGGAATCGAGGAACAGTCGTGTCAAAGGGCAGCCCCGAGATGCGGGAGAATATGAACCCCTGATTCGTAATTCAGCCTTGGTGGAGCACGTTTTAGATATTGGCCACAATGTCGATCTAGACAATGTGGAAGTATTAAACCGTATGGCGAACGCCTACAAGAGGACGCGGTCGAAATTTCTAAGGCAGGTCAACTGACAGTCAATAATTTAGTTGGAGCAGAAATCTCCACAATCTGGCCCTCAGCATTGATGCGAACGTAAATAGTTCTTTTCCTTCACCAATCGTTTAACCTTAACCCCATTATATAGGGTTCGTACAACGAACCACGATGTTCAGACACAGAATAACAAAGTGATTCTTGGTCAAGCACTCAAGGCGCTTACGGATGACCAAAGTAATGTGTTGCTCACATCTCAATCCCTTAC